>CAUYLG010043976.1:0-65704 GCA_963573385.1 Cacajao melanocephalus
ATTAAATAAATTTGCTTTTAATTTTTTATTATTAATTTTTTTTTTTTCTTTTTTGTAATTTTTTTTTTTTATTAATAAATTTTTTTTTTTTTTTTTTTTTTTTTTTTTTTTTTTTTTTAGACAGAGTCTCACTTAGTCACCAGGCTGGAGTGCAGTGGTACAATCTTGGCCCACTGCAACCTCCACCTCCTGAGTTCAAACAATTCTCCTGTCTCAGCTTCCCGAGTTGCTGGGACTACAGGTGCATGCCACAATGCCCTGCGAATTTTTGTATTTTTAGTAGAAATGGGTTTCACCATATTGGTCGGGCTGGTCTTGAACTCCTGACCTCAGGTGATCCACCTACCTCAGCCTCCCAAAGTGCTGGGATTACAGGCATGAGCCACCATGCCTGGCAAGAGATTTCTTTGTGGAGAAAAATATGTTAAAACTTCTGGCCAGGTGCAGTGTCTCACACCCATGATCCTAGCATTTTGGGAGGCCAAGGTGGGAGGATCCCTGAAGCCAGGAGATCAAGACCAGCCTGGGCAACAAAGCAAGACCCTGTCTCTACAAAATAATAATAATACTTGTAAATGATCTCACAATCAGACAACAAAGATCCTGGGTTTAGCATGTAATCTTTATGTTGAATGTTATTAAATTACAGTTTAGCACTTAACACTATGATATAGTTTTGATTTGTGTCCCTGACAAAATCTCATGCTGAATTGTAATCCCCAGTGTTGGAGGAAGGGCCTGGTGCAAGGTAATTGGATCATGGGGATGGATTTCCCCCTTGCTGTTCTTGTGATAGTGAGTTCTCATGAGATCTGGGTGTTTAAAAGTGTGTAGCACCTCCCCCTTGCTCTCTTTCTCCTTCTCCAGCCATATAAGACTTGCTTGCTTTCCCTTCGCCTTCCGCCATGATTGTAAGTTTCCTGAGACCTTTCCAGCCATGCTACCTGCATAGCCTGTGGAACCATGAGCCAATTAAACCTCTCTTTCTCATAAATAACCTAGTCTCAGGATAGGTGTGGTGGCCCACGCCTATAATACCAGCACTTTGGGAGGCCGAGACGGGCAGATCTTTGAGGTCGGGAGATTGAGACCAGACTGACCAACATGGAGAAACCCCATCTCTACTAAAAATACAAAATTAGCCAGGCTTAGTGGCGGACACCTGTAATCCCCACTACTCGGGAGGCTGAGGCAGGAGAATTGCTTGAACCCGGGAGTTGGAGGTTGCAGTAAGCAAAGATCGCATCATCGTTGCACTCCAACCTGGGCAACAAGAGCAAAATTCCATCTCAAAAAAAAAAACAAAAATTACCTAGTCTCTGGTGGTTCTTTATAGCAATGTGAGAATGGAGTAATACCCAGTATACGCTGTTGAGGGGAGAAACTCTATGTCTCTATGTGTCATACATCATACCAGGCAATATTAAACACTTCCTCATGTATTGTCAATTAAGACTGTGAAATATGTACAATGGAGATAGGTATGAGAGAGGCATAATTATGTTCATTTTAACATGGAGGAATTGAGGCACAGAGAAGTTAAATAACTTCCCTGAGGTTACACAGCTACTGAGTAGTAGACTAGGACACAAAGTCACACTTTGCTGACTCCAAGTCTAATGGTCTTTCTGGCAGACTACAGTCAACAAATATTTATTGAATTGTATTGCATAAAAAAGCTGTGCTGGATAGACTTACAAAGATAAATTAAATAGGTCCCTGCTTTTAATAAGCTTATAGTTTAATAGGAAAAACACACATGTAAACAACAAACTATAAATACAAGCAGAAACGTAGAAGAAAGAAATGAATTTTGACTTTGGGGACTCATAAAAAGCTTTATAAAAACGGAATCATTTAAACCAAGTACTGGAGAATGTATTGGGAGAGAACAGTTCAAGAAGAGGAGAGAAATATATTCCAGGTGAAGAGAACACAGAATGAACAAAGGTCCAGAGATAATATAGCCTGAACAAAAGCTGCAGTACAAGGTGAGCTTGGGCTGGTAAACTGGACCTTGTATATTATGCAAAGGACTTTGGATTCTTTTCCGTTTCTTGTGAAATATGAAACAAACTCATCTAGTTTTTACTTTATGATGACTTACAATCATTCTGGGGAGCCAAGAGTTTATTCACCTGTGTGTTAGGAAGATATCTTGGGACAGGTATGGATTACACCTGTAATCCCAGCACTTTAAGAGGCTAAGCACGGAGGTCCCTTGAGCCCAGGAGTTCAAGGCCAGCCTGGGCAACACAGTAAGACCTCACTTCTACAAAAAAAAATTAATTAACCGAGGCAGTGTAGCATGCCTGTGTTCCCAGCTGGGATGAGTTGGGAGGATCACTTGAGCCCAGGAAATCAAGGCTGCAGTGAGCTGGGTTCACATCACTGTACTTCAGCCTGGGTGACAGAAAGACATCTTGTCTCAAAAGAAAAAAACAAAAAACAAAAAAGAAAAGAAAAAAAAGATATTTGACAAACATATAAAATGGCCTTGCAAAAATGATGGAAACTGAACTATGGAGAAATACTGCTTTTCATATCTACTAGAATTTGAACTTTCAAGTGACACAAATTTTCATTCCTTTCAGAAAATAATACCTGACATTAAGTGCTCATTCTATGCCAGTGACTATTTTTCTTAACATTTTGCATGTTTTATTAACTCATTTAACTCATCAGCAATTCATTCCAACCCAAAAAGAATCCTCAGAGGCAGGATTGTTATCCCCACATTACAAATCAGAAAACTGAGGCACAGAGAGGTTAACTCACACCCAGGTTGTCTGGCTCCAGAATTTGTGCTCTTAACCTCAGTTTGTATACTGTCTACTTATGAAACATGTCAGAGACTTGCCTCTCACATAGCTCCTACGTGGGTTGGCCAGCCTTTGCTTATGTACTGTCACTGGTCAGATCATTCTGTTCTAGCACACCCTGAATCTTCAGAGTCCTGCCTCATATTGCACCCAAGGCTACCTCCCTATAACTATGAAGCAAACATTTAAAGTCCATTAGCAGATTTCACCACCCCCAACTCCAGTGAGGTAAGCAGAATGGTCCACTAAAAATGTCCATGCCATGCCCTCATTCCTAATACATGTGAATATGTTATATTACACACCAAAAGATGCTTTGCAGATGTACTATGGTAAGGTTAAGGACTTTAAAATTAGCCTCAATTGGCTAGGTGGGTGAATCTAATCACATGAGTCCTTAAAAATAGAGAACTTTCTCCATCTGGAGGCAAGACAGATGCAGCAACAAGAGAAGTCAGACAGTTGATGCTTAAGGAAGGCCAGGTGAAAAGCATGAGAAGGAATGAGGGCAATATTTAATTCCAAAGACTAATCCTCAGTTGACAGCCAGCAAGGAAACTGGGTCGTCAGTCCTACGACCCCAAGGATCTGAATTGTACCAATAACCTGAATGAGCTTAGAAGGTGATTCTTCCCCAGAGCCTCCAATAAGGAACATAGGCCCACCAAAACCTTTAGTTTTGAATTGTAAGACCCTAATCTGAGAACCTAGCCGAGCCCACCCAAACTTCTGACCTCCATAACTGTGATGTAATAAATGAGTGTTGTTTTAGCCACTAAGTTTGTAGTAATTTGTTATGGCAGCAGTAGAAATTAGATACAATCACCAAGTTTTCTCTTCCTAATTTATTTATATTCCTGACACCACAGGGTTTTCATACTCTTACCATCAAGTCTACAACATTCGATCATATTCCGATTTGTCTATGATCCTCTGAAAAGGGGATGCCCATTGTCACCACCTGAGCCTGCTGATCAATGTTAGCATCTCTAAGAGAAGGACAAAATAGACATTGTGTTCCTCCTCATGGGATCCAACAGGAGGCACACAGAAGTATCCATGAAATAGTCTTGCCAAAAATGTCTATAAACTCTATCAAACTTTTAGAGCAGGTGTCAAGTGAATAAGAAATATAGGGAATAGAGAAAAAAAGTCAAGTGGAACCCAAGAAAGCAATCGGAAAATCCAGAATATAAGAAAAAATTGCCTTTTTTTTTTTAAGAAGGCAATGGGAGGGAATAATTGAAGGGAGACTACTCTAGTTTAAAAGATACTTGAGGTACATTTCAAACAAATGTAGTGAACGTGCACTGGCTGCTACTTCAATTGAATTTAATGTCTCCAAGGCAGCCTGGGAAATTTGAATATGGACTGGATATTAGATAATAAGAAGAAATTATTGTTAATTTGGTTAGGTATAATAATGCCATTGTGGTTACATAAGAAAATGTGCATGTTAGAGACACACACTGAAGTGTTTAGAAATCAAATGACATGAGGAATGGGATTTGCTTTGAAAACCCCAGCAATGACAGCCAGAAAAACAGGCAGAGTACAGCAAGTAGCAAAATGTCAATGATTGTTGAATTTGATAGAGGGATAGTTTATGGACATTCATGGAAGCATTCTCTCTACTTTTGTGTATGTTTAAAACTTTTGTTTTCTTTTGTTTTGAGACAGAGTTTTGTTTTCTTTTGTTCTGTCACCCTGGCTAGAGTGCAGTGGGGTGATCACTGTTCACTATAGCCTGAACTTCTTGAGTTCAAGTGAACCTCTCCCTCCTGCCTCAGCCTCCAGAGTTGCTGGGACCACAGGCATGTGCCACCACACCTAGCTAACAAAAGTTTTTATCATATGAATGTTCTTAAAAATGTGATGTTTATCACTGAACATTACATGACAGTTCAGCTTGTCACTGAAGAGTTAGTGGGGCCATCACCACTCCCGACCTGTACAGTAGATCTCTATTAATGTGGGCTACAAATGTCTTAGGTTTTATAGCAGCTGTGTAACAGTATTAACACAACAAAAACAGCATTTCCCACTAAAACCAAGAATCAGTCTTCCCTCAGTCTGAATTTTTGCAATTCTCTGAATTTAAATGAAAAAAATTTATGCTTATTTTGATTAAATATAATCTTGCTAATTGTAACCAGTTGATCCAATCAGTCAAAATTTCTCTAACATCATGGCACAGTTTAAAAGCTATGCTTTAGGTGGAGCGTGGTTGCTCATGTCTGTAATCCCAGCACTCGGAGGCCGAGGTGGGCAGATCACCTGAGGTCAAGAGTTCGAAACCAGCCTGGCCAACATGGCAAAAACCCATCTCTACTAAAAATACAAAAACTAGCTGGGGTGGTGGCATGCACCTATAATCCCAGGTACTAGGGAGGCTAAGGCAGAAGAATTGCTTGAATCTGGGAGGTAGAGGTTGCAGTGAGCCGAGATTGCACCACTGTACCCAGACCTGGGTAACTCAGCAAGACTCCATCTCAAAAAAGAAATAATAAATAAATAAATGCTATGCTTTTCAGATTTATTGCATAAGTAAATCTCCTAAACATATTTTATGAAATTTTTCCAATTATTGATATGTATTTGAGTTCTATATGGTAAAGGACAAAGCCCTGTCATACTTCACTGAATATATTTATCCAGTAATTAACATTCTCTAGAGAAAGGTAAAATACAACTTACACTCAGATTTAGAGATTAGAGATTTAGAGACTACAATGTGCTTTCACAATGCAATGAAATTTAAACCTCACATCTCGCCTACGAGTTGTCTTTTTTTTTTTTTTTTGAGACGGAGTTTACCTCTTGTTGCCCAGGCTGGAGTGCAGTGGTACAATCTCCACTGACTGCAACCTCTGCCTCTCAGGTTCAAATGATTCTCATGCCTCAGCCTCCCAAGTAGCTGGGATTACAGGCATATGCCACCACTCTCGGCTAATTTTTGTATTTTTAGTAGAGACAGAGTTTCGCCATGTTGGCAAGGCTGGTCTCAAACTCCTGACCTCAGGTAATCCCCCTGCCTCTGCCTCCCAAAGTTCTGGGATTACAGGCATGAGCCGCCGCACCCGGCCTGAGTTGTCTTTTTATAGATGAGTAAACAAAGGCTCAAAGAAGTTAAGACTCAAAAAAAAAAAAAAATGATATAGGGCCTGACACGGTGGCTCATGCCTGTAATCCCAGCACTTTGGGAGGCCGAGGCCGGCAGATCACTTGAGGTCAGGAGTTTAAGACCAGCTTTGCTCATATTGTGAAATCTCATCTCTCCTAAAAATACAAAAATTAGCTAGGCATGGTGGCGGGTACCTATAATCCCAACTACTTGGGAGGCTGAGACAGAAGAATTGATTGAACCTTAGAGGTGGAGCCTGCAGTGATGCAGTAAGCTGAGATCGCACCATTACACTCCAGCCTGGGTGACAAGAGCGAAATTCTATCAAAAAAAAAAAAAAGAAGAAGAAGTTGTTAAGGATAAACACCTTTTCTTGACATGATCGGGCAACATTTGGAAGAAACAGATTAAAAACAAAGTTGTGCAAATGGGATAGAGGTTTATATACATGTATGGATAAAAGATTGCCAGAGGTATGATTCAGCAATGAAAGGTTCTCGAGATTCAGATTCCTCAGGTGAAAGAAAGGAGTTGGTGGGAAAGAGATAGGTTAGTTCATTTTGTTGGCCAGTAGGGGACACAAAACATTCACAAATCAATTTCTCCATCTGTAAAATGGGGTTAAGATCCAGATTTGCAAGTTTCTTGATAAGATAAACAAGATAATGTATGTAAAGCACATGGCATGGTGCTTGTCCTGTGGTAGGCACTCAATAGATGTTACCACTCTCACTCCCCAGTTCCTTGAAACTTACAGGGCACCAGAATCAGACTTCCATCTTCCTAAGCACTTAACCACTACTCTGTGATATTGTTATCCACCACTTAGAAGGTCCCTATTGTTTGGTTTGTAACAAGGGTGGCAAATATTTGGATCTTATGCTTTCTACCACAGACCTTCTTCTTGTTCTGTCTTCCCATTTTTCCCCCATGGCTATTTTTTTCTCTGCCCCCTTCAGCCCCTTTCCTGTGGTGTACAATGTCTGAAGAACATCAGAGCATATTCTTCAATGCCCTTTAATAATAATATTTTTTTATTTCAAGTTTACAGTGATTAAAGCCTTTTTCTGTTCATTTTCTCATTTGACTTTCATAATTCAGTGAAATACGTAAAACAGTGGCTTGATCCATCAAGGAATCTGAAACTCAAAGATGTACGTGACTCACCCTAAGTCACACAGCAAATAAATGGCTGAACTGAGACTAAACCAAGGTTGTGTGATTCTAAATCCTCTGGTACTTGAAATACGACACCAAGTCATCAGCTGTGCATCAAAAACCAAAAAGGCACCACTAAAAGCTACACACAACGATTTGTTTTCCTAGATTATGCTGGCCATCTTCCATATGGAATATCAACATAATACAACCGTTTTCTAAACAAAAGTAAAGTCAATGTATTTCTATAGGAAAGTCACAAACATTTGAGGTACAAAATGCAACTGCTCTGCTCCATAGATGGATAATCATTTTGGAGAAGGCTATTTCCAACGTCTTTATAAACGTTTGCAAAACAACTTTTCTGTGCTTATAAAAAATGGTGTTCTGAATATTCTTTTCTTGCTCTTTGTATTATATTATATTCTGCAGATTTTTTTTCTTTAAGCCTACCTCTAAAAGGACCTCTACAGAAGTTCATGTCTGGAGTAAGATTTGCTTTCAAGATGTGAATAAAGTAGGACTGTCTTGGTCCTTTAGGTTAGTTGATCAAGATCAAGTACAAAGTCCAGTATCTTCTGACATAAAACTTCTGCCCACCATATCCTTTCATTTTAATGGGAGAAATAGGAATGTGGCTACATGCAGCAACAGTCTTTGGCATTTTTGTCTTATTTTGTTATAATGATTAATCTCTTATTGAAATAAAGTAACTCTGAGATCATTGAAAGTGGATATCGTATTCTTAAAACAAAGTCTCTATACTAAAATACTATTTAGTTAAAACAAAAAGAAAATTTTTGTGAATGTCATTAAGATTTTTCTTTTCTTTTTCTTTTCCTTTTTTTTTTTTTTTTTTTTTAGACGTATTCTCTCTCTATCACCCAGGTTGGAGTGCAGTGGCATGATCTCAGCTCACTGCAACCTCCACCTCCTGGGTTCAAGCAATTCTCCTGCCTCAGCCTCCTGAGTAGCTGGGATTACAGATGTGCACCACCACACCCAGCTAATTTTTGTATTTTTAGTAGAGATAGGGTGTCACCATGTTGGCCAGGATGGTTTCAATTTCTTGACTTCGTGATCTGCCCACCTTGGCCACTCAAAGTGCTGGGATTACGGGCATAAGCCACTGAGCCTGGCACTCAGTAAGAGTCTTCTTTGAAAGAATGTCACATGTATTAAAGTGTCAACAGTACTTGTGCCAGCACTCCATTCAATGGTTGTGGCAACGGACAGTTTGATAAAACCCTCTCCATGAAAGAGAATACAGCCAAAAAACAGTCAAAATGCATGTTAGCACCTTAAAATTATAATAATTTTAGTGCATGGTGAAGATAGTACTTACAATCATTGCGGAAAAATGAGCTTTTCTGGCAGTAGTATAAAGACTAGCTATTCATTTGAGAAAATTAAATAGTTAGATCTCTGTCTCATACCGTGTGCAAAAATAAATTCCAAATGGTTTAAAGCAGCAATCCCCAACCTTTTTGGTACAGGTTTTGTGGAAGACAAGTTTTCCACAGACAAGGATCAGGGGATGGTTTCGGGATGAAACTATTCCGCTTGCTACAGAGTGCATAACCTAGATCCCTTGAATGAGCAGTTCGCAATAGGGTTTGTGCTCCTATGAGAATCTAATTCCACCACTGATCTGACACAGGAGGCAAAGCTTAGGCGGTGATGCCGGCTTACCCACCGCTCACTGTTTGTTGTGTGGCCTGGTTTCCAACAGGCCATGGACTGGTATCGGTCTCCGGTTCATAGACTGGGGACCCCTGGTTTAAAGAACTAAATGTAAATATAAATAATGGCCAGGCGAGGTGGCTCACACCTGTAATCCCAGCACTTTGGGATGCTGAGGCGGGTGGATCACCTGAGGTCTGTTTGAGACCAGCCTAACCAAAATGGAGAAACCCTGCCTCTACGAAAAATACAAAATTAGCTGGGCATAGTGGTGCACACCTGTAATCCCATCTACTTGGGAGGCTGAGGCAGAAGAATTGCTTGAACCCAGGAGGCGAAGGTTGCAGTGAGCTGAGATTGCCCCATTGCACTCCAGCCTGGGCAACTACAGTGAAACTCTATCTCAAAAAATACATACATACATACGTACATACATAGGGCATCCATACACTATTAGTGGTAATGTAAATTCATCCAGCCACTTTGGAGGGAAATACAGCAATTAAATGCACATACTCTGTGACACAACAATTGAACTCCTACACAGTTACCGTAGGAAAATACTAACACACATGTGCGTATTTTCCTAGGATTGCGAGGGGAATTGACTAGGATGTTCACTGCAACATTCTTTATAAGAGTAAACAAATTGGAAACAACCTAAATATTCACCAGTATAGAAATGGTTAAATAAAACTTTCATACATCCATACAATGGAATACTATACTGCACTTTAAATGCAACAGGTTTGTTTCTTAAAAAAGGAAAGAAAAACATAGATCCATAAGTAGCAACATGGAAAGTTATCCAAGATATATTGTTAGATGAAAAAGCTATTCAATGAAGACTATATAAAAAAAAGCAATTTTACTTTTATAAAAATAAAAACTGTACTATTTAAGTGGATGTACATTTCATTTCGTAAGTGCAGAGAAAATTGTGTAGACAGAGACACAGCAATCTATAACTGTGAGTACTTCTGGAAAATGAGTTCCAGACAGTCTGAAGGTAATAATGAGGGAATGTGTTCTCTTTCCAGGTCCACAAGGGGGCGTAGTTTTAAGGGCAGGAACTTCCCAGCGCCACGCCCCCCCTCCCATCTGTCTCCATCTGGGAGATTTAACGTTTACGTTTAAATTTCGCGGGTGCAGGAAGAAACTAAGAGTCAATCATCCCAGTGGAAGTTCTAAAGAACTCCTTTCATTGGCCAGAGAACTTGGAGAAGGAAGGAATTCCTCCCAGGTTAAAAGTCCCCTTCTTCCACACCACTTTGGACTCCATGTTTGGGTCTCCTTCCATGAACACTCCCTTGGTGGAAGCCGATTTTCTCTCTCCTGGATTTCCCCTCTGGAATCCCCTTCCACACTCCCTCGTGGAAGCCTGTCTTCCTCCACTAAACTCCATCTCTCTCTCTCCATTCCCTTCCACTCAGTGTGGAAGCTGCTTTCCTTTCCTCTCCTGGATTCCATCCTTTTGGATTCTCTCAGTGTGAGAGGAGTTTTCCTTCTCTGATTTTCCCCCTTCTGGGAACCCTTCTCACTCAATGTGAGAGTGGCTTTTCTTTCTTTCACTCAGTGTGAGAGTTAGCTCTTTCTCTCTACCTAAATAAATCACTTTCTACAAACACACATGGCAATGTGGTTTGCTGCCTCCATCCCCCCATCACCTACATCTGGCATTTCTCCCCATGTTGTCCCTCCCCAACCTCCCTAAACCCCGCTGTCCCTCCCCTATTCCCCCCCCAACAGACCCCAGTGTGTAGTGCTCCCCTCCCTGTGTCCATGTGTTCTCATTGTTCAACACCCGCCTATGAGTGAGAACATGCAATGTCTACAAACACTTTTGAACCCAGTATTTACTGCACAGTTCACCGTGGTCTCCTTTCCCATTCTTGGGGAGTGATAGACCAAGAACCTGGAGAAACATCCTCTCAGGGGAACTGAGGGCTCCCCTGAACCCCAACATAATAATAAGGTATTATTAGAAGATTTTTATGGTGACAATGATTTCATTTGATAGTTACATAATTTTTAAATGATAAAGGCACTCACTGCAAATGATGCTATAAGTCCTTAGGAAAGTGTGCCTCCACCTCCTTCCCAAGTTGACAATAACTGAAAGAAAAGGGGAAAGGAAGAGAAAGTCCACGTATAGACTTGCAGTCTAGAATCAATTCTTCATTTTAAAGTTCAATGGCAGGAAACCCTACTTGGTCATTCTAATCTCTCATGACCACCTTCCCTAAAATATATTTTTCAGCCTCCTCTTTTTGATTAGGACATTAATTCAAGTAAATATAGTGTAAAGTGCGATGTGTCACATACTAGAGAGTAAATTCAATGAGGGCAGAAAAACATATCAGTCTTAGTCATCTTGGTGTCCCTGGTTTAGCACAGTCCTTGGTACCTGGATGTGTTTGCTAGAAATTAGTTTTAACCTGGCCGGGCGCGGTGGCTTATGCCTGTAATCCCAGTACTTTGGGAGGCCAAGGCAGGTGGCTCACCTGAGATTAGGAGTCCAAAACCAGCCTAGCCAACATGGTGAAACCCCGTCTCTACTAAAAATACAAAAAAAATTAGCTGGATGTGGTGGTGCACACCTGTCGTCCCAGCTACTGAGGCAAAAGAATCACTTGAACCCAGGAGGCAGAGTTTGCAGTGAGCCGAGATTGTGCCACTGCACTCCAGACTGGGCGACAGAGAGAGACTCCATCTCGAAACAAACAAACAAAGAGAAATTAGCTCTAACTTAACTGTATTTCTGTTCCTATCTTTATTGTTACAAACAGCTCCATTCTACATCTAGCACATTTATTCAATAGATATGTATAAGATTCCTCCTATGAGCCCAGCACTATACATTAAATATTTGTGTTTTTGTTTGTTTGTTTTTGAGACGGAATTTCGCTCTTGTTGCCCAGGCTGGAGTGCAATGGCGCAGTCTCGGCTCACTGCAACCTCTGCTCCCCAGCTTCAAGTCATTCTCCTGCCTCAGCCTCCCAAGTAGCTGGGATTACAGGCATACACCACCACACTCAGCTAATTTTTGTATTTTTAGTAGACACGGGGTTTCACCATATTGGTCAGGCTGGTCTTGAACTCCTGACTTTGTGATCTGCCTTCCTTGGCCTCCCAAAGTGCTGGGATTACAGGTGTGAGCCACCGGGCCCGACCCTAAATATTTGTTTTATAAATGTCAAATGAAGAAAAATACCTATTAGTATCCATTAATACAGTAGCATCAAAGTGCATTAAATTATAAGCTTAGCTAGTTGACTGAATGGGAGGGAACAGATAAATGGAGACATGACCCAGTACACAGATTGAAGGAAAGAAGACCTGAGCACTGTACCCTGAGAGGCCATGCAAGGAGGGGCACTGGCCGGGCGGCAGTCCCTTTTCTAGCACTTCATTATTGATACCATGAACAGAGCAACACATATCGCTTCTTGTATGTATTCATTTGACAACTTACTAAACAATTACTCTGGTTGGATGCCTTAGTCCCCACCCTCCAGGAGAGCATATAGCAAGGGGGAGATGAAAAAAGTGTGGGCTTTGGGTCAGGTTTAAACTATTGCTAGTTGCGAGATTCCAGGGAAGTTGCTTACCTCTCTGACCTTCAGTGGAATAGGATGATTGCACCTCTGATAAAGTTATTTTGCATTTTTAAAACACTCTTGTAAAATCCCTGGTACTTAGTAGGTGTTCAGTAATTGATCATTAAAATTATTAATCTACAGCCTTAATCTTTCATCCTAGCTGGGGTGGAGGTAAGAAAGGGGGAAATACAGTGATATAATTACCTCAAATGTAAGGCGGAGTCAAATATGAGCTCTCATTGGGGCACAAGGTTGTAGACCCAGAGAAAAATATAATACCTTCCAACTAACTCTGGGAATTGGGGAAGGCTTCCCAGATAATGTGGCATTTCAAATTGGGCCTGAGGGGATGAGGAGGATTTCTATAGGTAGAGACGGGATAACGTATGTGACTGTGCACTCTCTTGTCCTATAAACACAAAGGTATCCCCGTACCAGACACAGAATGAAATGTGTTAGGGTGATAAAGAAAAGGAGAGAGATGCAGTTAAGGTTATGTCTCTATAATAGCAAACATACATTTGGCAGCAAATAAATCGATCATCATGACTCACTTGGTTTCTCCAGACTCAGGAGAAGAAAATGAAAAAAGAATTGGAGCTGAATATCAGGATAAAATTGTTTTACTAGAAAGATGGTTTTGATTGTGAGACAATCTCCCAAGGAAAAGAAAAGAATCCTTTGCTCGTGCATTCTATTAACTAGAAAGTATCTTGGATACAGTTGAATCTTTTGATTACACAATTGAATGAAAGCTCTTAAAACAAGAATGAAGAACAGACGTTCCCTTGGAGATTGTGCTCTGACAGTCTAGACAGTAGCTCTGCCCATAGACACCACAGCATTCTGTACAACAAATATAATCTAAATCTCACTGCCCAACTGGACCTTTTACTATATACTCTCTCATACACTAACTGTTTCATGGGCCTGCATTACCCCACTAGATTACCGGCTCTCTGAGATCAGAAATACTGTCACCTGTTTTTCCCAGAATTTAGCATCATCCAAACACATAGTCCCTTGAGCTTAGGTTTCTCCATTCAGTCATGTCTCCAGGCCTTCTAAGTCTTTATTATGAGGTGATGAACTTGACTGGAAACAGGACCCACATTAGCTCATTTGTAATTGTTTTCTGGGTGGCTGATTTTAGTCCCTAAGTTTATAATTATCAGTTAGATAGAGAATAGCCTCAATTTTCAGCTCTTCTACAATATGCAGCAACAGATTTTTCCTCTAAGACCAAGAGAGGAGGGAAATATAGAATTTGAGCAAATTCCTAAGGGTGCAGTACCATAAAGTCACATAATATGACCAAACTCAAGGAGAGGGTTTGCTTTATAGGGTTAGCATTGGGTCACGCAGAAGACCATCATACAGCCATGAATCCATCAAAGTTCTGCTTTGAGCTTGTCCCTAACCTATGAGCACTGAAAAGAAAAACTCCAGCTTCCCCTCTGTGTGAAAGGGTGGTCTGTGTTGTGTCCTACAGCCTTTTGCTAGTGACTGCTGTGAGGGCCCATGAGGGTCCCTGAGCATTCCAGGAGTGGAATTGATTGGAGAATCAAAGAGCGTGGCTTGGACAAGGGAGCAGAGCATGACTTGTCAGTTGTGAGACACCATCTTTCAGACTCCTCTCCTTTTCCAGAAGGTTGACTGTACCTTTAATTAACTGTGGAAACTTGTCACAAGGGAGCTTGTTAAAAATGCAGAATCACAGGATCCCCTTTTAACAAGATCCCAGGTGATTCATATGCACAGTAAAGTTTGAGAATCACTACCTTAAGCCCTCTAGGCCTGTTTCTGCTTCCCTTAAATGGGATTGAGGACACCAACCTATCCCTGAGACTGGCTGTGGGTAGCAAATGAGATAACCTGGGACAGCACTGTACTGGATTTGGCTGTTAGATTTTCAGGAGTTTAGTGAGCCAGTTGTTAAGCTGCTTCTAGGTTGAATTTGGGCAACGATGGGAGTATTTGCACCACAAAAATATGCAGACCCTACACATCAGGGCTTTTCATTTGTTTTTCAGAGATGCACTTTACCTGTACTCCATCCTAGGAGCCTTTTCCAAGTAATACCCAAGACCTGTGAGTTGGGGAGTCTGGCATGCCTAGCACATGAAAGACACTTGGGGTGTTCAGAAATGGGGACATTAGCTTGAATTTGGACCCAGGGTCTGGATACCAAAACAGGAAAAGTAAGGGCAGAACCTCTTCATTTGGGCTCTCCTCAGTTCTTGGCGCGGAACTCAACAGCTGGAGCTCATTACTATACCCCTTACCCACGAGCTGCTCAAAGGCCCTGTTCTGTTATGCTGCAGAGGGTCTGCATAGCGCCACTGGGTCCTGTCATAGGAACAGTTGAAAATAACTTCTCAAATGATTAAGGAAATGAAAATGAAAACAAACCCTGAGAAAGGAGAAAATCCACCTACTAGCTAGCTTACTTAACACTGTGCATTAATGGGATATTAAGATCACACCAAAAGGAAAAAAGCATTTTAGCCATCCAGCTCTGTGGTTCATACAGGGCAAAGATAAACTATGTGGCTGTGGAACATTTGCACACTTCAACATCTTTGCAAGAGGATGATCTGTCTCTCAGAGGTACCATAAGGATTTTGTGATCCTGAGGTTGCTATGGTGGCTGCTTTTGTGTTGAACAACAAAGTGCTATATAAACTTGGGCAAATCTGCGTGAACTATGCCTCACCTATGGCTCTATGGCTCTCTAGCTTACACACCCTGATCCATAATTGAAGAAACATACTTGGACATAGAGCAATGGTGTATAGACATATGTTGCACCAGCAAAGGTGCTTCCCAGGTAGTTTCATCAAGTAGGCTATTTATTTCCCTCTAGCTAAACAGTTGTTGATTGCCAACACACCTTTTCTGGAATTATTTTGCAAAGCCTTTTGAGCACAAAGACTATGATGAGGCACACTTGGTATTTTTCAGATAATACAAAGCATAGCCAAGTAAGCATGTTTCCATTTTGATGTACAGAAATCTAATACTCTTCTATTACTCACATTCAGTCCATATTTGTGACAAAATGAGGTTTTCGTATACAGTAAAAACCCTGAAACTTACTACTATGCTGTTTCTCTGGCTTTTATCTCTTGCCCCTCTGAGCTGCAACATTCCATGGAATCCAGAATTATATTATCACAGCCTAACTTCCTTTTGTCCAAGCAGAACATATTGCAGTTCTCCAAAAGTAATGTAATATTGTCAGTTCCAAGCACCTCCCCACTTTCACCCTCCTCCCTTTTTAATGCCATTACTTTTCAAGAAGACGTTTCAGTAGAACAGAGTGTGTATGTGTAGCTAGCTTGCAGCCTTGGAAAAGGGATTTGAAGAGTGTGTCAAACATATTTCATATACTTCTGGCTCCTTGCTTTAGGTCTGTGGCCATCCAGGAGGTGACATTTTCCCAGAAGCAAGATAACTACATGCCAGTTTTCAGAGAGCAATGATGTGTTGTTCTTCACCTTTTGTTCTGATGTCCAAGATCACACCTAAGTCATGCACCTTTTACTCTCTTCTGGAAATGTAGCCAACCAACCATCCACACAAAGGCAACCTCCAGCTGGGAAAGCCACTCTCATCTCAGAGGTGAGTGGAGTATGACAATGAGTCATGAGAGCCCACAAATGGCAAAACCAGGTGTCTGAGTTTCCAAATGATATTAAAGGATCTCCGTAACATCACTGGGACTTGAGCAAGATTGAACTCCTGCTCTGCACCAACTGCAACAGAGAAACATGCAGGCGTTTCTGATTTTCCTGTTGCATTCTTTCAGACAGCCAACTTTTACAGAGGGTAGCCACATGATTGGAGCCAGGGATTTCACTTGGCCCTGAGCCATCAGCACTAATACATGTCTGAAGACTCACAGCTGCCTCACTAGTGGGTTCTCAGCACCTCTACTGCAGATGTGGGCTTTTCATGCTGTGTAATGTCTGCTTCTCAAGCTTCTGTAAGAGAGAGCAAGACAGAGAAAAGAACAGATAGAGGCATGAGCTCCAAGTGCCCACTCACAGGTGGAAAAACATCCAGGAAGCAGGTTGGGCTAAACTCCACACTGCTAGGCATTAGTCAGGTTCTCCAAGGTAGCAGGGTCTGACTGACCAATGTTGGCCCCAATCCCGTCCCTGCAAAATCCCAATCTTAGCTCTCCAAAGCCCCCAAGCCATGGGCAAAAGCAGTTTGGCCCTGGCACTAATCATTGCCCACCCCCAGCAAAGCCTGGGACAGTACCTGGTCCATTTCCTTGCCTATGAGATGAAGTTCTAATGATAACTTCTGTTGAAAAATGTGCACTTTGAATGAAGAGACCTTCCAAACAGGCCCTGTGTGAGCAACATGGCTGTTTATTCACCTGGGTGCAGGTGGGCTAAGGCCGAAAAGGGCATTAGCAAAGGGCAGTGGGATAGGAGTTGGTTTTATAGGTTTGGGTAGTTTTTTAGGGGGCGGGGGTGTTGCAGAGTAAGTTCAGTTACAGTGGTGGGGAGTAGGGGCAAGGAGTATACATGACCAGAAGTTCAGTTACAATGGCAGGGTTGGATAAGAGGTATTTACATTATCATAAGAACAGTTAAGATGGCACGGTTGGGTGAGGGGCTTGTCCAAGGAAGCTCCGCTGGACAATTAGGGACAATGGCGAAGCAGGCAGGGGGTGGGAGACTTCAGCTGAGGCAAGCAGGACTTCAGACTTTCAGACTCCAGGCTTGCATATGGAGACCTGGCAACTTCATCCCTAATAATAATTGTAACTTCATTTCTAACAATAAGCAAATGATAATAAGCAAGGGGCCTTGCTCCTTGTCTGAAATGTCATGGAGGCATCTGCAGGTTGGATGGTCAACACATTTTCTAGTACGTAGGGCAAAGGAGAACTGAGGTCTGGTTCTACCATGTCACCGACATGCTGGCTAACCTTTGGCAAGTCACTTTTGCTCCCTGTGACTCAGCTTTCTCATCTCTACAAAAAGGAAGTTGGATTAGATCTCCTCCAATGCCGCTTTCAGTTCTGCTATTGAGTGACTCTGTGCTGCACACCCTGGCTTTACAGCTAGGCTGCCTCAAATAGTCATCAGGAGGTTCTCCTTCTTTATGCTGCGTGCCCACCTCAGACCAACTTGGTTATAAGAAAAGTCTCAGCAATAGGCCGGTGGCAGCAAGAAGCAACAAGCTCAGCCCACACAGCAAGAACATTTGCCACCACATGGTATTTTCTCAGTTAAACAGTTTCCAGACACATCTGCACAGCACCTAATACAGAAATCAACAAGAAAACCCATGAACTTCATGGGTGGTCTTCTCAAGACGCTCAAAAACATTCAGGATATAAACTCACCAGGTCTATCTTCACTCCCACCCCTGAAAGACACAGGATTCCATTAATACCAGGCCCTGCCTTGGTTGCAACGATCCACCAGCCCACAGTTTGTAGTTACCTCATACCTAAAATCAGCTCAACTTTGTCCCTTATGTCTCAGATCTCCTTAGTCCCAGGTTAGGGGGTAAATTCTCTGCCACCACTCCCTCTAAAAAAGCTGGGTGTAGAGTCCACCTTTGCCTTAAGTACTGGAAAGTGAGCCCATCATTCAGCCTGCAAACACTGCCATGACATTTCAGATAAAGAACAACAATCTCAGCTCTAGTTCTAGCTGTGTCACTGACATGCTAGCTAACCTTTGGCAGGTCACTTTTGCTCTCTGTGACTTGGGTTTCCCATCCCCATCTCTACAAGGAGGAAGTTGAATTAGATGACCTCCGAGGCCACTTCTTGTTATGATACTGAATGATTCTGTTATAGGACATGCCTCAGGCATGGAGCAGGGCCATAAGAGCCCTGGTGTAGAAGTCTAGCATTGCCACTTACTAGCTGTGACTCTCCAACTTGTTCAAGCAGCAAGGACTTTGAAGTTATGGGGACCTTTGTGGAATACTATAAAATAGTGATATCTGGCCGGGCATAGTGGCTCATGCCTGTAATCCCAGTCCTTTGGGAGGCCGAGGCAGGCAGATCACCTGAGGTTAGGAATTCGAGACCAGCCTGGCCAACATGGTAAAACCCCATCTCTACTAAAAATACAAAAATTAGCTAAGCTTGGGAGAGGCGCCTATAATCCTAGCTATTCGGGAGGCTGAGGCAGGAGAATAGCTTGAACTCGGGAGGTGGAGGTTGCAGTGAGCCAAGATCGCGCCACTGCACTCCAGCCTGGCGACAGAGTGAGACTCCATCTCAAAAAAAAAAAATAATAATAATCATGATACCTATTTTTATCAGCAAACACATTTGGCTTTTTTATTTATGTACATGCCTCTTTATCAGAACAACAATAATATCAGTATCTGGAACATTTCTAAGAAATTACATATTAATATTTTTAAGTTTTCTGTTCTACTCAATTGCTTGTGTCTTGCTTAGATTTTCATCTATAATCCATCATCTGTACAAGGCCTTACCTGGTGCTTTCCCTGTTCCTGCCCCCATCCTGCTCCATTATCCCTCTCTCATTCATTTACCCTGTCAGCCACTCTGGCCTCCTTTTAACTCCTAGAACATTACTAACATTGCTCCTCAGGGCATTTGTACTTGCTGCTTTCTCGATCTGGAATTATCACTTCTTTCAGGTCAAATAAATGTTACTTTCCCATGGCTTCCCCACCAAATAAATATTCCAAACCCCATTCATACTTCCTATCCTCTTTGTTCCTTTGCTCACTATTTTTCTCCTTGCCCTTTATCACTGACATACCATACATTGTATCTATTTGTCATATTTGTTGTCTCTTTCTCCAACTAGAATGTAAGCTTCACGAGGCCAGGGATTTTTGTTTTTTGTTTTCTTCCACTGGTGTTTCTCTAGTGCTAAAAACGGTGCCTGGTACAGAGAAGGCACTCAGAAGCTATCTGTTGAATGAATGAAGGACGAGGAGCAGAGGCACCAAATTGTGTAATAAATATTTATGGGAGAAAAAATTATAGTTGAAAAGATGTATCAAATTAATCTGCAAACTAGGAAAGGCTTCCTTTATTCTTAGTGAGTGGCTGACATTTCAGTGCAGTTCTGGAAACTTTAGGGATCCTCAGGGGGAGAGTTTGAGAGCCCTGATTGTAAATGCCCTCCTGCCATATTGTGTGTTCTGACTTGCATTGCCTAATCTTGTCAGCTGCCTTCCCAATCAATAATACACACTTCTGGCTGGAAACGTCCAGTAATATGTTAGAACATGGAGTCCCCTAGACATAAAAACAACCACAGAAAATGTTTTCTGAGTTCAAAGCTCTATGCTGGAATACATTTCTGGCACTATTAGCAAAGCTCACAACCACACTGTGAGGTGAGGAGCATTTTATCCCTGTTTTTCAGGTGGGAAAGCTGAGCCTAAAGTAGACTTTTTTCCCCAAGTGTACACAGTAAGAAATGGTGAGGTGAGACTTTAAATTTGAGCCTGAAACACTAAGCTCTACCCTCTTACTTTTCTTTTTTTGATACAGAGTCTCGCTCTGTCGCCCAGGCTGGAGTGCAGTGGCACAATCTTGGCTCACTGCAACCTGCACCTCCCAGGTTCAAGCAATTCTCTGACTCAGCCTCCTGAGTAGCTGGGATTACAGGAGCCCGCCACCACACCCAGCTAATCTTTGTATTTTTAGTAGAGATGGGGTTTCACTATCTTGGCCAGGCTGGTCGAACTCCTGACCTTGTGATTCACCCTCCCCAGCCTCCCAAATTGCTGGGATTAAAAGCATGAGCCATCGTGCCCAGCCTACCCTCTTACTTTCTTGTCTCCTATTGCCTGCTTTCTTCCCTGCTGAAGTCCTCTCCCTCCTCCCCATACCCAAGCCTGGAAATTTGTATTTGGGCACTAAAATATGTAGATTTGACTACAATGATGAGGATGTATTTCCACTTGCAAAAGTCTATTCCTCTAAGCATACAGAGTTGATGAAGCCGGTGCAAATGAAGAAAAGTTAAACAGAAAAAAAAAAAAAACACACACACACACACACACAGACACACACAAACCTGTGTTCCAATTCTGGCTCAGTCAATTTACTGGAGCAAGTTACATAATCAGAACCCCAGTTACCTCAAGTATTAACAAAAAAGGGATATGATCAACTTCTCAGGATTGCCATGAGGATGAAACGAGATAATATTC
This sequence comes from Cacajao melanocephalus, assembly GCA_963573385.1. Lineage (NCBI taxonomy): Eukaryota > Metazoa > Chordata > Mammalia > Primates > Pitheciidae > Cacajao > Cacajao melanocephalus. Next base: position 20,574 of record CAUYLG010043976.1, read on the forward strand.
AGGAATGGGCCAAGCCCAGTGCCTGATGCCTACTAACAACTTAGTAAATGCTCGTTTCTTTCCTGCCTTTTCCACCTCAGACATGAGCATCCTCTTCTTTGTAGTTACTTCCAACCTCTAGGACACTGCTTGATGAGTAGCAGGGGAGGAAAACTCCACCTTGAGAGATGATCTGCTTTTCCCTTTTATTCGTTGCTCTCCCTGTCACTTTGATTGCCCTTATACTAATGTATGGAATTTCAAGAAGTGAAGATGACCTAAAAAAATCTGACTTTTCTTAAAAATGAGGAAGCTCCCGCAATTCATTATGCTGTAATAAAGAATGCTTAGCATTTTCCTTCTTTTTGATAATTGATAAATGACCAGTCAGATCTTAAATGTGCTGATTCTAGATGAGATGGACTAATCAAAATTAACAGTATCAAAAGCAACTCCTGTCGATTAAAGATGAAAAAAGATGAAACTCAACAAAGGATCATTTCTAGGAAGATAAGTTTCAAAAATTTTTGTTTCATTTTGTTGCCATGGTACCAATATTTTCAACTGTTTTCAGTTATCTTGAAATACTCAGTAAGGTCAAGTACATCCTATGATATCCAATTGTTTTCCCAGGTTTACTTTAAAGCATTATTCTGTAAATGCAAATGAATGTCTGCAGACATCTGAAGATTAATACTGAATTGGAAATATTTAGTAAACTGTCTATCTTTCGATAATGCCATACAGTAATACTTTGAACATATCCAATGCCTTTGTTCTGAGCAGCTCAAAGGGCTCTGAAAGTATTATCTCATAATCAAATACCACATTCTTAAGCTAGAGTATCATGATGCAGCTGGTTAGTAGTGTCAGCAGTTCCCCTCTGGAAACCAAATACCATAGCTAGAGGACTATTAGAACAAAATGAAATGATTTAAAAAAAAAAAAAAAAGCTTCACAACTACCGCTATGTGAAAGTCCTAAAACAAATCATGTTCTCTATCAACCTTTCCCAGAATTACACTAAGGCTTTCTGTATTCCCAATGCAGATATTTAGAAAGAATGCTATAGTTTCCTTAACTGGTAATACCAAATAGAGTGGAAATAGCAGCAGACTGAGGTCAGAAGCCTTGGTTCTTATGGAGCCTCTGCTTTTAACTTTCTGGGTGTCCTACTGCATGTCTTTCCTTTTATGAACGGAACTTTCCTCACCTGCAAAAACAGAGGGTTGAATGGACCAGTACCTTTCACACTGTCCTGACAGTGAAAAACCTTCCACCAAACAATGGGAATCTAATCACTTTTTATCAGGCTTCTCTGTACGTATCTGCAAAATTTCATGGCAAAAGAATCTGAAAGCCCCTACACTCATTTTTCCTAACAGCATTATTTGCAATAGCAAAGAGATGGAAGCAGCCCAAGTGTCCATCAACAGATAAGTGAATACACAAAATGTGGTATCTATATACAATGGAATATCATTCAGCTATAAAAAGAATGAGGGTCGGGCGCAGTGGCTCACGCCTGTAATCCCAGCACTTTGGGAGGCCGAGGTGGGGAGATCACGAGGTCAGGAGATCGAGACCATCCTGGAGAACACAGTGAAACCTTGTCTCCACTAAAAATACAAAAAATTAGCTGGGCATGCTGGCATGAACCTGTAATCCCAGCTACTCGGGAGGCTGAGGCAGGAGTATTGCTTAAATCTGGGAGGCAGAGGTTGCAGTGAGCCGAGATTGTGCCACTACACTCCAGCCTGGGCAACAGAGCAAGACTCTGTCTCAAAAAGAAAAAAAAGAATGAAATTCTGATGAATGCCGTAACATGGACGAGATTTGAAGATATTGTGATAAGTGAAATAAGCCAGACACAAAGGACAAATATTTTATTTTTCCATTCATATGAAATATCTAGAATAGGCAAATTCACAGAGACAGAAAGTAGAATAGTCGTTACCAGGATCTGGGGAAACAGGAAATGGAATGGGGACCGAGTTTCAGTTTTGTAAGATGAAGAGTTCTAGAGATGGATGGTGGTGATGATTGCGCAACCATGTGAATGCACTTAATACCATAGAACTATACACTTAAAAATGGTTAAGATGGAGCTGCGCATGGTGGGTCACGCCTGTAATCCCAGCACTTTGAGAGGCTGAAGGGGGTATATCACTTGAGGTCAGGAGTTGGAGACCAGCCCGGCCAACATGGTGAAGCCCCATCTCTACTAAAAATACAAAAAAAAAAAAAAAAATTAGCCGAGCGTGGTGGCGGGCATCTTCAATCCCAGCTACTCGGGAGGCTGAGGCAGGAGAATCGCTTGAACCTGGGAGGTGGAAATTGTGGTGAGCCGAGATCATGCCATTGCACTCCAGCCTGGACAACAAGAGTGAAACTCCATCTCAAAAAAATAAATAAATAAAGTTAAAGGTTAAGATGGAAAGTTTCATGTTATGTGTATTTTACCACAATTTTTAAAATAACAATAAAAAATAAGATCCCACTGATAAAGAGCAGTTTGAAAATAACTGGACTAAGGGTGGGCACAGTGGCTCATGTCTGTAATCCCAGCATGTTGGGAGGCTGAGGCAGACAGATCACCTGAGGTCAGGAGTTTAAGACCAGCCTGGCCAACATGGTGAAACCCCGTCTTTACTAAAAATACAAAATATTAGCCAGATGTGGTGTCCCCAGCTACTGGGGAGGCTGAGGCAGGAGAATCACTTGAACCCAGAAGGTGGAGATTGTAGTGAGCCGAGATGGTGCCACTGCACTCCAGCCTGGGCAACCAAGCAAGACGGTGTCTCAAAAAAAAAAGAAAAGAAAAAGAAAAAAGAAAGAAAATAACGGGGGCTAATAAAATTTGAAGTGTATTTTATGTGAATCTGAAAAAAATAATATTGTGACCAAGAAAAAAAAATGATTCCTTAAATCTGACTTTGTTATCATAAGAAAATGGAGTCAACAATTGTGGACAGCAATGGATAATCTCATTTCTCCATACTATGAGAGTGGGTTTATGTTGACAGAAAACTGCTCTCCAGAGTTTTATAAAAAGGACTCTTGGTTACTGCTGACTTCTTTGCAGAGGGATAGAGACACAGCCCAGTATTTCACACCCAAGTAACCAATGCACCAAATTAGAAAGGGCTACTGTGAGTCACTATTTTTTTTCCCAAAGTTGTTAGACTGGAAGATAAGGCGAGACGGGCAGGTGAAAATGAGATTCACACTTAAAATACCTGTGAGCTAAAGCAGCTTATATTTATCATGAAGTAAGTTTGCCTTTTGAGGACACTTTTGCCAGGACACAATTTGAGTCCTGCTAGAAATGTGGCATCCCCTCCCAGTCTTTCCATCCACGCCCAAGACCAAACAAGACCCAAACCCACATCTAAGTTAAAAAAAACCGGGATTCTTTCCTCATGATTGCAGTCCATACTGTTGGCCTAAATGTAAGCCTCCCTACAGAACTGGAGATGAACCTGGGACCTGGAAAGAGGAACCCAGCTACGGAGTTACTGTGTCCACCATCATCCAAATGCAAAAGAAGAATCAGAAGCTCTTCCCTTAGTCTTAATCTATTTTCCCACATTGAAAAAGAACACTGATAATTCCTGCTAGAAAAGAAGAATATTGTCACAGAAATTAAGGCCCGTGTGGGGTTGGGGCAAAGGCAGGTGATGGTCCATAAAGGAAACTTGAAGAAGGGAAGTTATTTCTTTTCCATAAAGGAAAAAAGGGAATAGAAGGGGAAAAAGTGTTTGTCTTTCTCTCAGAGTAAGAGAAGGTTAGAGTTAGGGTTTCCAGAGTCTTATAGTCAAGGTTCCCCTACATTAGGGGACTGGTTGATGAAGGGCCTTGTAGTAATGCACTTCCTCAAAGAGGGGGCTCAATGTTGTCATGAAAACCTTGGATCTGTATCTCTCTGACTTGGATGAGTGTGTAAAAGTTGCCTGGGTGGAGATTTTACATTAATCACTAAGTGTCCTTTAGGAGAGGATTTGAAGAATTCTCTTTAGCAGATACATTTCAAAATAAAGCTAATTCCTCACTGAAAGCTCTCTATGTGAAGGCCCAGTTTGTTTAGAAATAGGCACCATGGTGGAAAGGTTGGAACAGAAGTTAGATGATCTGGGTTACATAATCTTTCCTTGGTCACTTAACAGATATGAGATATTGAAAAACAAACAAACAAACAAACAAAACACAACTTTGCTAGGCCTCAGTTTCCTCCTGAAATGAGGATAGTAAATCTTCATCCTCAATAAAACATCTTTTACAGTTATTTCCAGGCCTTCTCTCAACTTGGAAAGGCAAAGATGGAGTAGGGAAGGAAGTCTTGTGCCCTGCACCTAGGAGAAATATATCTTCAGATATATCTTGAGTTTCCCCAAGATATTTTGCATCTGATTGTTGACATACTTACTGAGATGAGCTTGTGAATTTTTATTTCACAGCTTCTGAAAGCAGATGGGAATTCTGACCTTTTTATTAGATAGATGAAGTTCTGAGAGGTTATGTGATTTGCCCAAGGTCACACAGCTACAAAACATGAAGCTGAGATTCAAACCAAATTCTATCTGACTTTGAGTTCAGTGTTCATTCCTCCCCATAAACTTGGTGAAAGAAAAAAGAAGCCCAACGAAGATACTTATGTACCTTATAAATCCAGAAAAGAAAAGCTAGAACAACAACAACAACAACAAAAACTGCCTGCCGTGGCTGTGTTGGAATATGCACAAACGCAGCATGGGTGCAAGAGACACAGTCTCAAGTAACACCATCTTCCTAAACAACAAAGTATTACTTTGTTGACGGCAGATGAAGTGGATCAAATAAAATAGAAAGAATATCTCTGTAGCTGGCTGGATTAGCTTAGTTAATTTTAAAGACAATTCTTATTTTTCCCTTGTTTTGCAGCTTCTGTACTTTGATTAAAAAGAAAAAGTCTCCTTTTAGATATTCGCTCATCTCAGGACAATGCCTTCCTAATACCTCCAAAGGCACACAACAAGATTAACTAGAAGCTCTAAAGAAAATCTGTGTAATATTGCATACAATTGGCTCCATGATAAGAAATACTTGTTTAATGTGGTTTGTTTTCTGCTGAAATAAAAGGAGCCTATCTTTTTCCATCAACCAGTTTGAAAATCAGATGGCCATCATTGCTTATGCTGTTTTAATATTTCTCTGCACTTTAAAATTTGCCTTTCCTTTCCCATGGCAATTCAAAGGTTTTATAGAAAATCCATCACAGCTAAAGTAAAGCCTTAGTTATACATCTTTCTATTCTCTGATGATTAGGGCTGTGTTTTTGTTATGGTAAATAAGTATCTCATAGAAGTCTAGAAAGTCCTTTTTAGTAATCGTTTGCAAAGTCCCTGAGGAAAATAATCTCTTTCTAACCTTTATGTTAGGCCTATGTGATTCTTTTCTCCAGGAATCCTTGGACCAAGTAGTACAAGATAAGCTTTGTAACAAAGTTGGATGAGTTGGGCTAACTCTGGCCTTAAGTAAATGAGTGGCCTTTTCAAGAAGATACTCTTGTTGGAGGAGAAGGATGTTCTGCACAATTAATGTTTGCAAGAGGGTCATTGAGTAGGTCAAATTTTAACTGGTGGCAATATATCACTCAGCATCCAATGGCAAGCTGATGAAAGCATTTGATTTGGTCTCAGCCATATGAACCCAAAAGACAGGAATTTCTGAACCTTGCAAGGAGTGAGGAATAGGAAGGGACAGCCTCTAAGAAGGGCTGTAAACCTCCAAAAGAGCTAAACCTCCAACTATTCCACCCTTCTTAAACTGATGGCTAAACAAGCAAGTACTTGTTAGCCAGGCATTCTTCATAGGTTGGCTTGTCAAAAGGAGGTCACTGTGCACAGTGCAAGTCCAGTATTTTCATCTAATTCTGTACCTGAACTGACTTGGGTCATTCAGAGCCTCAATACAGCTGGATCTGTTGGCCCCCTGGAACACTGACTCTTTCTGAAAGATAAATTCAAGACATCATGAAGATGCAAGCGTGCAGAATGTTAGAGCTAGAAAAGAATTTAGATTTGAAGTGGAAAACCCTCCCCACCACCTTCTCGATTTTTCAGATGAGGAGACCGGAAACCCTAAGAAGTGACTTGACAAAGTGCACAAAAGTGTCCTCCTAACTCCAGACACTGACTGTTTACTCAGTTTTATCCCACTTGCAAAGGGAAAATGCCAAGATGTCTGGTTTAATATTAAAACTAACTCTCCCTACTTCATTGTTTGGTTTCAAGGAGCTGCTTGAAAGCAAAATCCTCAGCCCTCCACCCCCACCCTCACTCCCACCTCCACCCCCACCCAAATCCCCAGCTTAGCAGTTCCTGTTTTCTCACTATGCCCTTCCAGCTTTCTGTCTCCTCCCCTCCATAAGGGTAGGTCCAATTACTTGGCAGCCCACTTAGCATAGCAAAGAGCTGAAGTCCAGAAATGTTGTGTGGAAAAACCAGAGGACCCCCAGTTGGTGCTTTGTTCCTCCCAGCTGTGCTTACTTCCCAAGCAGAGCTGCAATCCCCTCTGCTGTGGCTTCCCAGGGTTTAGGTCAGGACCCAGGGATACTATTATTACATAATCTTGCATTGTACCTCAATGCAAAAAAAATGTCTGAAGGAGAAAACGTACACCTCTTTTTCCCTTTCCTTCAATGGAAAAATGGGTATCATCCCGGCTGTTCTGTGAACTGGGCCTTACCCAGGACAATAGGCTTCTGAGGACAAGGTGATTAGGCTGGCAGTGCAGTGTTTGATTAGCACCAACCAGCTCTTTGTAGAGGGACAATATCAGTCCGTACAGTAACAAGATCACGTCTTTTGATTTGGGTTCGCTCGCTCTGTTGATACAATCTATTATCCTGTTTGCCTTTCTTACTACAGCAAGGCATTGCACCAAGGGCTTCAAGGATTTTTTCAATAATAACCTCCAAATCCTTTAGCACCTGCCTTCTGCCAAAGAACCTCCCTCTTCACCTCAGCGCTTTTCTTTGTCCTTTCAACATCACTTTGAATAGTTAGGTAAAGCTATACTCCCATCCCAAGGAAAAAGAAAACTAGGGCGACAACTACAGGGCTTCAAATTTAATAAGAAACAAAATTAGGCAGAGCAACTGAGTTATTGTTTGCTTAACCCTTTCCCTGCTGCCCCGTCTTAGTTTCACTGCACCATCTTTTCAGTGGTTTCAACAGATTTGATAAAGAAGACAAGTTCCAGAGTTTGAGGCAGCAGCCAAGAGATGCATCAATAGATTTTCTTCAAAAAAGCAAATACCATATCAATTTTAAACACACAGACACACAAACACACACAGTATGAAGCTGCTTATCTCAGGCCCCCAAATTACCCAATTTCTAAAGCCGAAAACTGCACCCACCCAGAATTTGTTCAGAAAGACTTCCCAAACCTCCACTAATAATCACAAAAGATAAATGGAATAGCTTGGATTTTAGAGGTTCCTTCTCAAGTTTGAAGATGTGTTCATACTTGAAAACATTTCACATCTGACAACTTTCACTAAAAAATACACATTCAAAAAAATGTTTGATGTGATCATTGGTGGCATTTGCTGATAGAACTGGCTTATTGATAAGGGATCAGAGACCATCAGGAAATGGAACTTGTGGGGAAATAATGGGTAGTATTTTCTTGCAGACTAGCAACTCCCCTCCCTTAAGCTCTGGCAGTATTCACACAATGCAATGTCTTGTTTTCTGTCCCAGCCCCTCCCCTAGCATCTTATTTATGTTTTTGCAAGATACTCCTGCTTAATTATGATTCTTCCCAATGTGGACTGTAAATAGAAGGCAAATTAATAATTTAGGGTAAAAAAAGACCTGGGCCATTTTCTCCTCCCTTCATTCCTAGATCAGGCGGCTCATTTATGAATTAGTGCTCAAGCGGCCTGAATAGCAGAGAATAAATGTTTGACTAAATCCTCTAAGTATGAAAGCTCTTCACACCATTTGGTCTTGAACTGATCCAATAGCGAGGTGTAACCACTAGTGACAATAAAGCGCCATCTGGCAAAGTGAACTCCAGGCAAACAATGACAAGCAGAAGTGAAAAGAATTGCAATGATTTCCACAAACATGTGAAATACTATAAACTGTGGGACTTAGCAGCTTCTTCCCAAGGCAAGTAAACAAATGCAACACTTCGTCGGTGGCGCTGATGTGTGGGGCTCCATCTCTGCCAGCAGGCTTGGCTCCATTTGCATTTAGCTAGGGAAAAAATGTATGCAGATTGGCGAACAAAAAAATATATAAGCACTACTAACCAGACGTCACTTTTCCTTCGCTCTTTACTGTCAGGGTGATGTACTGGAAGTCTTTATTTCTTTCAGCTTGGGCCTCTCGGTGCCCCATTCTCCTTCCAGCTTGTTCTCATGCCTTTCTCATCACCTGCTGAGGCCTTGATCACGGACAGAGCAGACGAGCAGCGGGGGGACAATTAGAGAGGAGTTCAGACTTTGATCATTTGACCATATGTGAATACAACAGCTGACCACATGTTTTAAAAGACAACTAACTTAAATGTATTAAAAAAAATCACAAAGCAAGCATAGATACTGAAATTTACATTTTAATTATCTGGCACAATGCTGCATTCAACTTTTTCAAAATATATAATATGGAAAAATACATCTTGCCCCTTCAAAATAGGAAGAGAAAGCACTTTTCTGCGTTTTCTCCCAACCCCCACCTCCTCTCCCCCTTCAAAATGTGTTCCCTTTCAGCAAAACATTTAACCACTGCGAATGGTGAAGAATTCTGTGCCGGAGATTTCAAAAGGCACATTCAAAGCTGCCAAAAGTTGGTCATGATTACTAAAGGTAGATGAAGCTTAAAGTAAGCACAATCATTTATTTTTAAAAGTGATTTTATAAGAGAAAAATCTCTGTTCAGCACTTACATTGTAAACTAGGCTTTTCTAAGTGAGAGGAACATACTCAAGGGTTTATCCTCACTTCTCCAATTCTTTACAATGACAATTACACAGTCCCAAAACGTGTATTCTAAATTTTGTGAAAATAAAATAGCTTTCTTAGCAATAAAACTATTGAATACTTGGTGAGATAGAAGACAGTCTCATTGTAGCCACAGTGCTCAAATGAAGGCTTATTCGTGGTTCATTCTATGAAAATATTGTCACTTCTTTCCTGCTTCTCTTTCAACTATCAAAACTGAACTGATTTCACTTTGGCTAGGTGAAATGTAGACATGTGACTATCCTACTTATAACCCTTTCTTGTGTTTTTGTAGGCAATTGATGATTTATCATTGCTTCTAGAGATATAGAGCCCTTCTTATCTTTTCCACCTACTAGAATTAACATATTCATGAAATGGTTATTTACTCTCAAATAGGAAGATAATAGAAAAATAACACTAATTGTTTTGACAGCAGTTTACTTAAGAGTTATCTGGGAGAACAAATGTTTCTTTTGTAGTGTTAGGAAGACAAGCATTTATCTATGTATTAAGCTTATTTTTCTTCTCATGGTTAGACAGACCAAAGTAATCCCGGATGGGGAAAAAAAAAGTCTGGAAAACATGATTTAAGTAAAATTTCATCTGACATTCCCTTAAATATTTTGATAGTCCATTTATTTTTTCAATTGTGAGAGAGATTAGCAAGGTGATTTACATTTTAATGGCTATATATGCTAATTTTTTCATTATCTACACATCGTCGTATTTTAAAAATGCATATGACTTTTTAATTTTAAAGAATCCCACCTGTTTTACTTTACTTTCGTACCATTTTAAATCTAACTGATTTATATCCAATATCAGATGAGCTTTAGAAGTGGGGATTCTTATTTTAGGGCACAATGGGTTTTTACTTTGAAAGAGTTCTTTTTAATACATCTTTTGAAACAAAGGTTCCTGAAAATACATATTCCCCTCTTAAGTGTGAGTGTCTTTACCGGGGATTCTATGACACCTTGTGACCGTGAGCATGTCATCACCCTCTCTTGGCCTGTTTCTTCCTCTGCAACACAAGTTAATTAAACTAGTTAACCTCTAAGTGCTCTTACAGTTCCAGAGAATTTTAGATTCTATGATCGCATTGCCAAAATAAAGTCCACAATCGAATCTTCATAAGACTATTTCTCTCCACAAAGAACTTTTCCCAGAAGCACGAAGGGATAGGTTAATTAATCTTTACATTTTACCTACTATACACCTGACATTTTACAGATATTATCTCCTTTAGTCCTTACAACAACCCTGCAAATTAAGTATTATTATCGACATTTTATAGATGAGAAAACTGAGGTATACAGAAGTGATGTACCTTGTAACAAGCCTCCCAGTTAGTAAGTGGTAGAACCAGGGCCTATCATCACATAGGAATTCTCACTGCTACAAAACATTCCCTCACAAAAAGATAATGAGTATCAGCAGATTAACGTTCTTGTCCCACTTTATCACTGATGTCCTGGGACAAATCTTCTACTTCAATTTCCTTCGCCCATATAGGCATTGTATCTTCAGAGTGGTATCACCTACCTCACGGATAGAGACAAAATTAGAAGGGTAATAGTGAACAGAGGGCAAGCTATGCACTTCCTCCAAGAGAAGAGAAAAGAGAAGAGAAAGAAGAGAAGAGAAGGGAAGAGAAGAGGAGAAGAGAAGAGACACCATTTGTAAACACAGAATGGCATTTGGTAGTTGAATTGAGAGACTGAAAAAAATAATTTCAAATAATGACATTTCTGATGGTTAAAATTGTGTTCTGCAAAGTGGAAGATCTCTAGAAAATAGAATTCAATAGCTTCTTTTGACCCAAAGTAAAATTTTCTGAGAAAGAAAATCCTACAAAATGAAAGAAACTGAAAAGTCAGCCCTGCAAACATGCTTTATTTGAAGTTTATAAGTACCTAACACTTTTAAAGTAAACACAGAGAAAATCAGCCACATTTGAACCCGACTGAGGGATCTTTGGATTCACTGCCAAATATAAACCAACTTCCCAAAATGTCCATTTTAAACCAAGATTTTGGTTTAAACTTTAAGACATACAAAACTATTCTAGGGAATACGATGCAAAAATTACATGAAATGTAAAGATAAAATTCAAAGCTTTTTGGCTGGCAGCTTCTTAAAAGGCCCCAAGACCCCCTCAGAAAAACAGAGTTACACATCCTGCTTCCCACAAAGGTACTTCCTTGGGAAACCTGTGAAAGTAAAGTGCTAGAATGGCCTTTCCCTAAGAACAAGAGGAGAGCTTTGAGAAAAGAATCAGGATTAACTCAACTACTTAGATGAGGGAGCAATAGACTGGTCCACAGAGCTGATTCATGGTTTGCCCACAAAAAAAGACTTTTCCGGCCGGACACAGTGGCTCATGCCTGTAATCCCAGCACTTTGGGAGGCCAAGGGGGGCAGATCATGAGGTCAGGAGTTCGTGGTCAGTCTGACCAACATAGTGAAACCCCATCTCTATTACAGATACAAAAGATTAGCTGGGTGTGGTGGTGGGCACGTGTAATCCCAGCTACTCGGTAGGCTGAGGCAGGAGAATCACCTAAACCTGGGAGGTGGAGGTTGCCGTTAGCCAAGATCACATCATTGCTCCAGCCCGGGTGATAGTGCAAGACTGGATCTCAAAAAAATCAAGTGATAAAGATTATTTGCCTAGCGAAACTTTGGTCAGGAATCTTCTACTGGGCCCATCTGTGCACTTCCTTGTAAAAGCTAGTTTTAGAAATCTAGCTAAGTCACTTTAGCCAGAAGCCCCATCCTTGATATCTGATTATCCTCAGTGATTATCTGATCAGGGTCCTCAATCCTCCCTCATTCACCAAGGGATGTCTGATCACTCTGGCCCGCTTTTAGCAAGAATCCTGTTGGGTTGGTTTAGCCAGAAAACCTCTGTCCCTGCTGGGGCTTCTTAACAATTTTCCATCCTGTGACCACCTCCACCTTGCACCTTGGCTGTTCCCACTTGCCCATGATCTATTTGGAGTTGAGCCCATTCTCTCTCTTCCACCTCAAGGCTCTGTTGCAGTATACCTGTTGCCATGGCCCTAAATAAAGTCTTCCTTATTCCTTCCTTACTTACTTACTTTACTTACTTTAATAAGTATGATCGAAATTTGTAACATAAAAAAGGGTATCAAGAACTATAGTTGGGGACCGTGGGCACCTTACATGATTACTGCAGTTTTATAACTTTCCCAGGTTACTTATTATTTGCTTATCTACTTTTCATTAGTGATTTGCTATAAAACCTTTCCAATTTTATTGCGTAATATTTTGGAGGCTTAAACTCCCTTGGAAAATCTGAGGAAAGCTACAGAACCCTTCCCACCCTTTCTCTCACCCCTAAAGAATGCACAGAAACACAAACAACTATTTGCATGCAATTTCCGGGAGTTTCCAGCTCATCTAAAAACTCCAGGTTAAAAATCCCTGTGGTGACATACTTAAGTGCCAACTTAAGATAACAACGTGCCATTTTCAACTATCAGATTGGTGATAGGAATGAAAGGCACAATAATTCCCAGTGTGGAGAAACAAGCAAGTTCACATGCCATTGATGGGAGTATAGATGGTGGACAACTCTTCAGAAATTTCTTTATATGCACACTCTCTTTGAACTAGCATATCCAAGAATAAGAAACAACATCAATGTCTACTAATAAGAGGGGGATTAAATAAAGGCAGGAATAGCCATACTTGTAGTGACAGTGTTCGTTGCATTGTTAAGCAATGACACTGTCTCCTCTCTATAGTCATTGTGGTGAATGGCTGGGGGTGAGGAGAACAGAGATGTTTGTGTTAAAAGACCACATAAGGTAAGGTTACTTAAAGTCCATACTAGGGGTTTAGTTGCTGAGTTGCCTAACATGCCTCTATATTAGGTAATTCATGAACCAGTGAGAGTACTGGCCAGGAAGGAGAGCGACTGTGGTGCAGTCCTGAAGGGCTATACTCATTAGAAAGGCAAGCGTTTCAACACTGGCTCTTAATCTTTTGGGGGTCAAACACTTCTTTGATAATCTAATGAGAGCTAAGGACGTATTCTTTGGAAAATACACATATGCACAATTTTTTGCATACAAGTTCAGGGGAGTTTTGGATCACCTGAAGTAGCTTCAAGGACACCAGGCCTTAGCTTTAAAACAAAAAGTTCCTTTGAGAACAATGCGCAGAAAAATAACTATGGGTATCTGAGGACAGAGAATCCCCCTTATTCTGGGCAACAAGTTTTCTTTAAAATTCCTGATCTAAGACCTCTAATAATCCCGCAAACATTGTCCAGAAACCCTACTATATCACTTTAGAAATATCTCCTTCCAGCCAGGCGCGGTGGCTCACGCCTGTAATCCCAGCACTTTGGGAGGCTGAGGCGGGCAGATCACGAGGTCAGGGGTTTGAGACCAGCCTGACAAACATGGTGAAACCCCGTCTCTACTAAAAATACAAAATGAGCCTGTAATCCCAGCTACTTGGGAGGCTGAGGCAGGAGAATCACTTGAACCCGGGAGGCACAGGTTGCAGTGAGCCGAGAGCATGCCATTGCACTCCAGCCTGGGTGACAGAGCAAGACTCCGTCTCAAAAAAAAAAAAAAATCCCCTTCCTACTTTTCAAGACAACTATTTCATGCCTATTCCTACATTCTCCCCCCCACTCAGCTGTAACCTTCCTACTTAACTTGCTGACAAAATAGAAGTCATCAAACAAAAATGACTTCTCTTTCTATTACAAACCTAAAAACAGAACTATACTGGCCCCATATTTTCCTCTTGCAACAACTGAGGAAATGCCCTCCTGTACAAAACAAAGCCTACCACATGTGTTTCTGAATTCCTCTCTCACCAACTTTTCTCAAGGTCAGAATAAAGTTAAAATGAAATATAAAGTTAAATCTCAACCAAGGCCTACAAGGATAGCACACAATTTGATTCAAATTTTACGGACAACAATCTTTCTGTACATAAATCTGGGACAAGAAAGAAAACTAAGAGACTAGATATTTATTGAGCATCTACTGTGTAGGTGTCAGGTGATGCTTCCTGCTGGGGAAAAAGTGGTGAGAAAAACCAGTAAGGCCATTGTCTCATGGACCTTCCAGTCTAATCAAGAAGCAAAAGAACAAAGTGAATGGGGACTTTCAAAACTCACTCAGGCTCCACAATGTGTTCAGAACTGAGCAAAACAAGGGAACCAAATCACAAATTCTGCACTCTTTCCTGTAAAAGAGCAACATAATGTCCAACAGGCAAAAAAAAAAAATTAATGTGAATAAAGAAAAAAAAACACTGAAAAAGTATTAAACATACTAATGCTTTAAGTATAGAAGCCAAGATTATAGTATATTTTAAATTATGTTTCCTTTTTTATTTTACAGATTTTTAACATGTTTTATTCTTTAATAATTTTGAGAAAGTTTAATGTATTAAGTACTCCATGTACGAACATAAAAAATGCTACTGAGAAATAGAAAAAAAAAATCCAAAAATTTGTATGGAACCAAAAATAAGCCTGAATAGCCAAAGCTATCCTAAGCAAAAAGAATAAAGATGAAGGCATCATATTATCTGACTCCAAAGTATGCTAGAAATTTATAATAATAAAAACAGCATGGTAAAAATAGACACATAGACCTATGGCACAGAATAGAAAACTGAGAAACAAATTCCCTTCATGTTTACAGCAAATTGTTTGGGTTTTTTTTCTTTTTTTTTTTTTTCTTTTGAGATGGACTCTTGCTCTATCACCCGGGCTGGAGTGCAGTGGCACGATCTCAACTCACTGCAACCTCTGCCTCTTGATTTCAAGCAATTCTCTTGTCTCAGCCTCCTGAGTAGCTAGGACTATGCCTGGCTAATTTTTTTTTGTATTTTTAGTAGAGACAGGGTTTCATGATGTTGGCCAGGCTGGTCTTGAACCCCTGACCTTAAGTGATCCTCCCAAAGTGCTGGGATTACAGGCGTGAGCCACTGTGCCCCGCCTAGCCTCAGACTCTTTTAAACAGATCTTGTGTGAACTAATAAAGCAAGAACTGACTAATTATCCTGAGGACATTATCAAGCCATTAGTGAGGTATCAACCCTTACGACCCAAACACCTCCCACTAGGTCCCGCCTGTAACGTTAGGACCAAACTTCAACATAGGATTTGAAGGGGACAAATATCCAAACTAGACCATATACCAAGAGTAAACCTTAATGTAAACTACAGACTTTGGGTGACATTAATGAGTCCGAGTCAGTGCATGGATCATAACAAATGTATCACTGTAGTGGAGGATGTTGATAGTGAAGGAGGTTATACATGTCTGTGGCATGGGGTAGATAAGACCTCTTCTTTTTGATCAATTTTGCTGTGAACCTAAAACTGCTCTAAAAAATGAAGTCTAGGCCAGGCGTGGTGGCTCACACCTGTAACCCTGGCATTTTTAGAGGCCGAGGCAGGTGAATCACCTGAGGTCAGGAGTTCAAGACCAGCCTGGCCAATATGGCGCAACCCCATCTCCACTAAAAATATAAAAATTAGCCAAGCCTGGTGGTGGGCGCCTGTAATCCCAGCTGTTCAGGAGGCTGAGGCAGGAGAATCACTTGAACCTGGGAGGGGGAGGTTGCAGTAAACCAAGATCGCACCATTGCACTCCAGCCTGGGTTAACGAGAGAAACTCTGTCTCCAAAAAAAAAAAAAATGAAGTCTATTTTTAAAATGATTAGTATACTGACTGGCACATAAGAAGCCTTCAATAAATGTCAATTAAAATTTTCTTACCATCATTATTATGGTATAACCTCTGGGTCCTTGTAGGTATTCAGTTAAATGTTACTGATGAGTAGTTGCCAATGTGGTTACTTACTTTCCCTTTAGGCCCCTATGCTGAGCTCCAGGGCTGATCATCCAAGAGGAATTCCCACTAAGCCGCGCATCCCGCCCTCTCCATTGTCTGTCTGCAGTCCCAAGGTATCTAGCAGTTGCCACTTACAGCACTTAGGTCTCCCCACTGTAATTATGTTTTCCTGCCTATCTCCTCTACACCACTCCATTGCATTCTCCCCTGGGGCAGTGATGTTCTGCATTCTTCTCTGTATCTCCAGCTCCTAGCTCAAAATCTGGAGCCAAAGCAGAGTCAATAAAGGTTTCATTGGAAGAATAAATGAAAGAAAAAAGATCAAATGAATACATGAATAAATAGCAGGCTCTCTCACTGTATGTTCAGTTGAGTCAATCTGAGCACAGTCTGAACAGCTCTGGCTCAGTGGCCTCCACAGTTCCAACTCCTATCTAAAGGGTATAAATGCCAACCAAGCATTGCTGAGGGAGCCTTTCCCTGCTGGAAAGCACTTTATTTTACAGTTCATAAAAAGCGAGAGATCCATTTCTGGTGTTTGTGCTTATGAATCCAGATTTTAACTTCGCTCTGCTACCCCTACCACGTGAAGCAGTCCTGAGAGTGTGGCCTGAGAGTGAGCAGCCTCCTTCTGAGCCCTCCTCCCAATGAGACCGTCGTTATCATGCTCTCTGTGGAACACTAACGACAGAAGAAACAAACCACGAGATTTTCTAAGGAAATGGTATTACTTGCCACTTAAGCCTACTTCTGGCAGTGGCAGTCCCACATAAAAAGATAAAGAGTTTCACACTACTCTCTTTCACTCATACACACACCTTTATATGTATATACGTAAATTTGTGTGTTTCTGTGTGTAGACATGTATAAATGTAGATGATATGCAGCTATGTCATGGCATTACAATTCAGAATTACTTTCATCTCTATTTTTCAACTTTTCATATTCCTTAATGTTTCCACCATAGGAAAGGCTCAATCAAAATAAAAAGAATTTGACATCGAGAGACAGTAAAGAGCAAAACCCTGGTAGAAAGTAGGCCATGAAAGGGAGAACAGATGCATGAAGGTTTAAGACAAACAAACAAAAAGGCCCATGTCTTGCTCTCCTCCAAGCTTGAACAGTCCATGTCCAGAAAGGTAGTTAGGACAATGTTGAAGAAAGTTCCCTGATAATTGGGAGCTAGATAAACTGAATATGGCATCTATTTCTGTAAGTTATTTGACTTCTCAGAGTCTCGGTTTCCCTATATGAGGATAATAATACTTCAGAATATTACTATGAGGGATATATAAGATGTTTCTAAAACATGCAATGTGCAGAGGTTTTTATTTCTTTACTTTTTTTTTTTTTTTGAGACAGAGTCTCGCTCTGTCGCACAGGCTAGAGTGCAATGACGGGAGCTCTGCTCACTGCAACCTCTGCCTCCAGATTTCTAACCGATTCTCCTGCCTCATCCTCCCAAGTAGCTGGGATTACAGGCGCACGCCACCAAGTCCGGTTAATTTTGTATTTTTAGTAAAGACAGCGTTTCACCATGTTGGCCAGGCAGGTTTGGAACTCCTGACCTCAGGTGCTCCACTCGCTTTGGCCTCCCAAAGTGCTGGGATTACGGGTGTGAGCTACCGCACCCGGCTTGAGAGATTTTTTTAAATGTATCTAAATTAGAGGTTATCAAACTTTGGAATTTGAGAATACTTTTTGAATGTGAGGATATTTTGCGGAACCGCCTCCTGCTCTCCTACACACTGAGAATAGTAAGAAAATATGCAACAAAGAGCTACTATGCACCTCCCACCTACTAAGATGGCTTACCAAAAAAAAAAAAAGAAAAAGTAACAAGTGTTGGGGCGTATGTAGAGAAATTGGAATCATTATACATTGTTGGGGCAAATGTAAAATGGGACAGCCACTGTGGAAGGCAGTTTACTGGTTACTGAAAGTTCAATATGCAATGACCAAATGACCCAGCAATTCCACTCCTAGGTATATACCCCAAAGAATTGAAAACAGAGACTCAAGCTGGGCATGATGGCTCATGCCTGTAATTCCAGCACTTTGGGAGGCCAAAGCAGGAGGATCACTTGAGCCCAGGAGTTTGAGACCGACCAGCCTGGGCAATATAATGAGACCCTGTTTCTATGAAAAATACAAAAATGAGCTGTGCATGGTGGCGTGCATCTGTGGTCCCAGCTATTCAGGAGGCTGAGATGGGAGGATTGCTTGAGCTCAGGAGATCACAGCTGCAGCAAACTGTATTCATGCTACTGGACTCCAGCTTGGGTGACTGAGTGAGACCCTGTCTAAAAAAAAAAGGAAAACTGGGATTCAAAAAAATAATTTTATGCCAATGTTCATAGCAGCATTATTCATAATAGTCAAAAGGTAGAAACAATTCAAATGTTCTTGAACAGGTAAATAGACAAATGTAGCCTTTTCATACAATGGAATATTATTCAGTCATGAAAAGGAATGAAATTCTGATACGTGCTGCAAGATGATCTTCAAAAACATTGTCTTAAATGAAATAAGCCAGACACAAAAATACGAATATTGTATGATTCCACTTACATGAAATATCTAAAACAGGTAAATTCACAAAGATGGTAAGTAGACAAGAGATTACCAGAGGCTGAACAGAGGGAAAAGTGGAGAGTTGTTTAATAGGTAACGGAGCTTCTATTTGAAATGATTTAAAAATGTATTGAAAATGGCAGAACAGTATTGTGAATGCAATTAATGCCACTGAATTGTACACCTTAAAATGGTTAAAATGGCAAATATTGTATTATATATATTACTACCATTTTAAAAAAACAAATAAAAGAAGCTACTATGAATTCATAATACATTTACATATGAAAATGAGATACACTGTTTATCCAATCTATATATGAATCTGTAGAGCGCTTATATGAATTCCTTGCCTCCCACCCCCACCACCCACCTACCCTGAATAGAGAACCGTGGATAGAGATAATTCAAGTTAGTACAAAAGTTTCATTTCAAATGACTGCATAACAGCCTCAATTATTCACTGTGGTGAGAACACAGATTTTGCCATTGGAGTTTGGTACAAGGCTTTATACGTGGCAAGTATTTACTAAATGCTTTCCAAATAAATGGATCTCTGTAGTACAATACCCAGGCACCAGTTCATATAAGCCAATTAGAGAGTTAGTGAATGAATATGTGTGTATGCATGTATGTGTGTGCTGGTGTGTGTGTGTGTTTTGGGGGAAGGGGAAGTAGGCGAGAAGTGTTAGAAGAAACAGAAAGGGCTACCCCTGAATCCTGGTTAATTGCTTCCTTTCAGGAAAAGCACCAAAGATGGAGGAGCCTGGCCTTTGCCCCACGCTGGTTCCTGCAGGTGCAAAATGAGAACTACTGCTAATGGAACAGAGAAGGTCCATGCTGCACATGGTGCAGAGATCAACAGGTCTTGAGCCTCCAGAGCTGTCAGCCTAGTGCCTTTCATGCGTCTTAAAAGTGAATCAGAGAGAAAACAAAGAAGGGTCACTCTTGAGATCTGCGGTCCCTGGCATCGCTGGGAGAAAATATGAAGCATCTGGGAGAAACAAAACCTATATTCAAAAGTTTGCATAAAACTGAACAGAACAGGGAGGTGGAGAGGGGTGGCTGGTGACGGTACAGAATAAAAAAGAGAGATAATCCTTTGAAAATATATTGGGAACTCCTACTACTCATCATTCAGTAAGGGTTACTGGATCTAAATATTGCCACAAGGTAAGCTTTACTTCAAAATGATCCATTTTTCCTTCACTCTTTAAAAATTAACCAAAATCACAAGCTGATTTCTTTGACCTAAGGGGGTTTGCTTTTTCCTCTCAAAATGCATGCGAAATGTGTGCAAAGAAAATATATCATTGATGAATTTTTTAAGTTGTTTCAAGTTGCTTTCAATGGCCATACCTTAAAATGGTCAGTCATTACACAGTGGAGCAATTCAGACACATCATGTTGTCTTCTGATCTCGATAAAGCTTAACCTATTAATAAAGGAAGTATATTTATTTATCGTTAGAACAAAATCTGCCAAAACATGAAATTCTGCTAAGTGATACCTACTTTTTCCATTCATTTACATCATAGGATGAGAGACTGTTTTACCTGAGGTGGGGGTGGATCCTTGTATAAAATTAAATTGCCCTTTATGATATAGTAATTCTTTTAAAAAAAATACTCATTTCTATGTATGTCTGCGTGTATCTGACGAAAGCTCTGAGATAACACACACCCGACTTCTACTGTTGTCACTTCTGAGAAAGCATGTGAAACAAGGGAGAAGTCACAGTGAGATGTAAATGGGAACCCTTTACTGTTTTCATATTCTGTATTCTTTAAATATTTTCACAATGAGCATATGTTACTTTTATAATTAATAATTTAAAAGTAAAGACAAATGAAGTCCCATGGATAAGGGTAAACTGATAAAACATTGCCTACACATCATGCAAAGTAATTCACTTTTTTTTTCCTTTTTATAAAATATGAGAGAATAGTATCACGAACCCCAGTGTATTCACTATCCAACTTCAACAATGATCACTTCCAGGCCACTGGCGTTTCATTCATGGTCCCTCATATACTTAAACACACAACATGGCTAAATTTGTTAAAGCAAATCTCAAACATTACAGGCCTTCTTTTTTAAATACCCTATACATTTTAGCTGAAAGATAAACTAAAGAAGAGAACAGGCTGGGAGCCGTGGCTCATGCCTATAATCCCAGCACTTTGAGAGGCCAAGGCGAGTGAATCACTTGAGGTCAGGAGTTCGAGACCAGCCTTGGAAACATGGCAAAACCCTGTCTCTACTAAAAATACAAAAACTAGCGGGGCACAGTGGCCTGTGCCTGTAATCCCAGCTACTAGGGAGGTTGAGGCAGCAGGATCACTTGAACCCAGAAGATGGAGGTTGCAGTGAGCAGAGATCATGCCACTGCACTCCAGCCTGGGCAACAGAGTGAGACTCTGTCTCAAAAACCAAGCACACAAACAAACAGACAAAACAAAAACAGTAAAAGCAACTTTTCAGGATCATATTGACCTCCTAAATATTTGTTTTCAAAACGAATGACAAGGCAAGTTTTACAAGAATGGCAATGTGATTTTAAGAATCAACACTGGCCCTCTTATTAATAGAATAAATTATTCAAATCCAGTCTACTTAATCAATAACTAAGAAAATATAATCAAATAGGACAGAACAAAATAACAGCAGGTAAGTTAGAAAAATAAGTTCGAGAAGACACATCTCTCCATCTGCCATTTCTGAGCCTTAAAGCAGAGTGTAGAAGTGTTCACTTTCTTGTCAGGTAATTCTTTTTTTTTTTTTTTTTGAAAGAAAAAGAGAGAAAAGAAGAAAGAAAGAAAGAGTGAAAGAAAGAAAGAAAAAAGAATGAAAGAGAGAAAGAAAGAGGAAGAGAAAGACAGAGAGAGAACAGGTTTCTTGTTCTATTGCCCAGGCTAGACTGCAGCCTAAAAATGGGTATTAAAAACCTCTTTTATGCCAATAATTGTGCTTAACAATGGAGACAATGCAGACACTTGTCTTATTACTTTATATATATTAGCTCATTTTGTCAATACAACAACCCATTGAGAGGAGTATTCATTATCACTTCCAGTTTACATATTTGGAATTTTAGAGATTAAGTAATCTGCTCAAGGTATTCAAGTTCATCTAGACTTAAACCTCAGCCTGTCTACGTACAGATGCTGCACGCATAACCTCTACTCTGTACGTCAAGTTATATAACTATTATAATACCAATTACTTTTCTCTAAAATAAGGTTGATGTTTAGCCAATCCTTTTGATACCTTATATATCAAAGAGTCTATGATTAGCATTGTATAAATAATTATTATGTATGACCTAGTTATGATCCATAGGGATCTCATCTAACTAACAGTCTCCCAATACTTCCCCATGCTCTTGCCAGATACTTTGTGAAAAACAGAATTTCTTGAGGCCACTGAAAAGCTTCAGCTTTCTGATAGATATCATCAGCTGACTTGGAACAGCTACAGCAAGTTCTATATCATTCACAAAATGGACTATTAATTTAGACAGTAGAAAACTTTGTCTCCATATGTTTTCTTTCTATCTTCCATCTGACAGTGATATGGAGTACGTCTACCTCCCTTTCTTATGATACTATAGTTGGCTGGATCCTAATGATATGGAATATAGTCTGCATCTTGAAGTGCTTTATACCTTGCAGAATTAGAAAACTTTGATACAAACATTGTCCATTGGTGTATTAAGTTCTCATTGATCTGCCGTGTTTCCATAGTAGTTTGCTAACTATTGCATCAAGATGCTTATGAGTCTTTTCACTGCTTCTGCATTTTCCACAAGATGGCATTGTAATTGAAAGTGAAGGGTCTGTGGAATTCTTTTTTTTTTTAGGTTAAATTAACCCAATACAGAAGAAAGCTAAAGTTGGCCTTAGCTACTCTTATTGGCATTGTTCACTTGGTTTTAATGAGATCTGAAGTGTTTTATGGAGCATAGAAAAGTATGGTGCTTTATGCGTAAAATGTAGCTTGGTCATCTCCCTTAGTATTCTGCCATACTCCAGTAAACTGTGGCATAACTTTTCTCTGTTTTACTGATGTACTCTTTTAGACATTTACTTGGCCAGTAACTTTAAAAATAATTTCTGAATGTTGTTAGATTGTCACTATTACAAATTAGAGTTTTTAATGAAACGTAATCACATGATATACATTTTCTGATATTTTCTTGGTTGAACAAAAAGAATAGAACCTGGGAGATTTTATTTTACTTAATGTAGTAAAATGCAAGTCATCATATTATAAACTTAGTGAACATAATATCTGACATACAGGAGAGATTTGATACATGTTAAATATACAAATAAGACATAATAGGAGGTAGTGGTGATAAAAGGCAAGAGCCACATTAATAAATTCCTAACAAATATTTATTTAAAATTTTGTATGACTGAGAAATGACATATTTTGTATTCTTCAGAATATGGTAGCATTTCTAACATTATCAGAATATTTTAGTTTGATTTTGGTGTTTGGATTTTTTCAGGGTTAAAATCTGCCTTATCTTCAAGGGTAGACTGCATGAGTAAAACTCATGTTGCCTGTGGTGAAGGTGATGTTTGTAAGTGCAGCAGGAGGAATTAAGTCAATGACTTATGTACAGTTGAGAAAATTTTAAGGTAAAATTAATGGTGAAACCCTTCATTCTGGACCTTGGGTGGTATGAAGAGAGAGCAGCTATTCCCAAGTGTCTTTCCCTAAAGAAGTATGATGCACAAGGTTCATTTAATTGGTTCCAGCAATATATGGATCTCTCTTGCTAGCAATTAAGATAAAAGATAAGTAACAAGCTGTGATGAACATTCCATCTTAAAGTCTGAACTTGAGTAATTAAATATAGACAGAAAGTGTACTTTCTCTAGTCTTTACAGAAGTCATGATGAAAGAAATGATCCATTCTGACACAAGCAGTGAATTCCATAGAGCGATTTGAGACAGAGAAGACAATCAGCAGAACACGTTGAATGGGCATAAATGAAGGGCCTTGTGCAAAAGCTGAAGGAGTTTAGCTGTACCTTTGAAACAATAAAGGATTTTAAGCAGAAGAGTATTGAAATGTGATTTATTTATTGGAGCACTCCCTCCAGCATCTGAATAGAAATGGAGTAAAAGAGATGCAGCTGAAGCTGAGAGGCTGTTTTCTTTTAGGCAGATAATGAAGATAGGAACTAGAGCAGATTAGTTGGAATATAGAAGTCATGGATTTGAGAATTATTTATGAGAAAAATCCCTTCCAGGCTTGGTAATGGATTGAATGTGGGAGAGGAAGGAGGCTCAGACTGACTCTCAGGTTGCTAATATGGGTGACTGAGAAGATTTAAATTTCATCCAATGAGTTAGGAAATCTAGAGAGACGGGTATTTTGGGAAGATGATGCATTCAGTTATTCAGAGATTTTTTTTTTTTTCTTTTAAAGTGCACATGATTTTGGAGAGGAAATTCATTAAGCTTTAGTAACTATTTAAAACTGGTAATATTGTTATTTACAGAGGAAGAAACAAGAGAAAGAGGAAGTCGGAGCCCTGGCAGGGACCATACCCACTTCACTGCTCTGCCTGCATGTCTCAGCCTTTGTTCCTGTACTTCTAAAATATATCTAAGCAGTGGATCTTTACCCTGCAGAGGATCCAGGCTTTGGCTTAGCTCTACCAATAAGCTTAGATATTGGGGGGTCATTATGGAAAGTTCTGTTGTTTAAGGAGTCAGATGATCAAAAGAGGATTACTGCAAATCTACGCCTTTTCTTTTTTTTTTTTGAGACGGAGTCTCCTTTGTCACCCAGGCTGGAGTGCAGTGGCGCGATCTCACCTCACTGCAACCACCACCTCCTGGATTCAAGCGATTATCCTGCCTCAGCCTCCAGAGTAGCTGGGACTGCAGGCCTGTGCCACCATGCCCAGCTAATTTTTGTATTTTTAGTAGTGATGGGGTTTCACCATGTTGGCCAGGCTGGTCTCAAACTCCTGACCTCAAATGATCTGCCTGCCTTGGCCTCTCAAAGTGCTGGGATTACAGGCATGTACATATTTTTAAAGATATATATTTTTTTAATTTTTTTCAGACGAAGACAAGGCATCCTTATTGCCAACATCCTTAGCATTGGGAGTCTGAGTGCTGATCTTCAGAGAAGTCCTGGCTGGTTCTATAGTTGCTTTATTGTTCTAATGCAAACTTACAGGTTTGTGGATTCATAGTGCAGGCATAGGGCTCATGCAGGTTAACCTCATATGTCAATTAGTACTTTTCTTCTGTAAACCATCTCTTTAGCATGCATCTTTAATTCAATTTGAAGAAGATTATTAAAATGTATTGATATATTGTGTTTTTCTTCCACATGAGCAGTATGAGACTAAGAAATTCTGTGGGTTTTATGTAAATCATAGATTCTTTCCCAAATTTTAGATAGTTAAGATTAGTGTAAAGAAAATAATTTACAGGTTCTTCATTTGTTTTTAATATCTAAAGTACAATTGCTTCATATACAGTTCTAGCAAAACATCCCAAATGTGACCTGTTCAATGTCATGAAGCTTCTGGGATATCTGTATTCTGTAAATTGAATTTGCCATTTCTAGAAGATTGAGAATACATGAGAAGTCTTGGAAGATACAAAAGCTGATTCACCTGAGTCTGGGGTAACAAAATTAATGCCATCTTCTGTTCTGGAAAAGGTAGTGCCACATATAAAAATGGACTTTTTGACATGCACAGAGGGTAATGAGTAATATGTGGTCATAATGAGTCTTCTTTGAAACTTGGGGATCAGAAGGAAGCGAAATGAAAAAGAAAATTTGTCCAAAATAAAAGATAAGAGAGAGAATCATTGTTCAAAACATTAAATAGAAAGCCGTAAATCTTTTCTTCATCTCAGGAAGAACTTCATGGCATAAATAATAAGAATGTTTAGTGTCTTTCTTATTTGATGCATAGGCAATATTACAACCTAATTTTTGGTCTCCATGCAAATAATTAAGTCCTTACGTGAAACACACCTGACACCAATAATCCTTTGAGAGTAGAATAATTTAATGGGATCTCAAGTTCTTCACAAATAGTATCTAATTTGATTACTGAAAAGATGTTCACACAAAAAAGATAAACACCAACATTAATAGGACTCAAGGTGATATTTAGAACCATAATTTTTTTTCTTAGTTTCATAGCAACCAGGAACTAACTTCACAGATTTCTTTTTAAATGTCTTATTGCTTTTCAGAACTTCAACACATAGTTTGGACAGATGGTCAGTGGAAAGGTTTCTTATAGAATTGTTCAGTGAATAGTGATCTTTAAGAAAATGCATTTTTCCTTAAAATTTGCATAGCAGAGGCATCAGATAACTGTACATGTCATTTTGGAACTAAACCCAGTATGTTTAACTTTAGTTATTTTCATGGTAAATCATAAAACTAAAGAAGATGTTTCTGTAACTGAGCTTCATAGTTATTTTTCTTTCTTCTTTTGCCAAGTGTTGCCCTGGAGAACAACTGAGACTTATTTAAGAAAACCTTGGGTATTACGAGTAATAATCCTCCCAACGATAGATCAGTACATGTCTGTCTCCAATTCAGTATAGAGCACAGTCAACTAAAAAGAACAGTTTCAAGAGCACCCATTTGTTAGCATACTAAATTAACATTAAATAGCAACTACTTTATTTCTAGGGGCAAATTCAGCATTTAGAATTCTATTAGAATAGTCCCACTTTTTATTTTTCTTGGAATTCTTTACGATGGATTCTAAGAGCATCATAAGAATGAAAGTGTTTTTAGTGGCAAGTTGAAGCACACAATCTTAGAACCAGGTTTTCTAAATTGAGTTTGTTTCAGTTTTTATTTTTTTATTTTTTAAATTTATTTTTATCTTTTTTTTTACAATTATAAATATTTTGTGGATATTTTGGAACCCTTATATTAATTGTATAAATAAATATTAGCCCACATCTATAACAAATGACTCATGTTTCTTTCTAATGAATTGACCACTACGTTTCTGAAGTTATGAAATGGCCAACAGACCATAGAAAGATAATTCTTTAGGCTCCTGCTTGAAACCAACAGCTTCAGCAAACTGCTGGCCTTGATTCAGGGCCAAATGTTTCAGTTTTTAATATAGACCCACTAGTAACTAAATAGAGGAGAAAAATCAATACTTATCCTCTACTATCATTATTAGAAAAAATTCTAAACTATATATGATAAATTATGTGTTTATATTTTTCCAGCTATCTCATTTATCAGTTTCCTTATGAGGCTATATATATATGTATATATATGTATGTGTATATATATATATATATATATATATATATATGTATAAAATGATTTAAAATTAAAGAGCTATGAGTATTGGCTTTAACCAGCTATGTAATTTCTCCCAGAGCCAATTATTATGCACAGTAAAGGATGAAACGCTGTGAAATAATAAATGTTATTATGCACTACTAGAAATAAATTTCAATTGTTTATTGAGCATAAAAACACATTTTTTTTGTAAACAGAAATGGTTTTAATAGTTTCTTGAATCTACACATCAGGTATAAAAGTGATTTTTTTCTCCTAGGAGTTCAATAAAACTCAAATACCATTTTCCCTAATGATTTGGAAAATGATTTAAAAGGAACATTATTTTATGTGTTTGTTTCTTTGAATGAAGATGTGATTATTTCACACTGCATGCCCGTATCAAAACATCTCATGTACCTCATAAATACATATGCTTACTATGTACCCACAGAAATTTTTTTAAATGTAAAAAAAATAACAAAGAAAAACATGATTTGCTGTGAAAGACAATTCCTGCATTACGTGGGCTTGATTTCACATATCATTCTTGGCAGGAAACTCTGAAGCATCAGAAAAAGAACAAGTAATATAACTATTTCTTACATACCTTTAAGTTATTTAAAAAAATACAGCATAACCACTACCTGGCTTGCCTAGCAATTCCAATTGTCTAGTTTAGTCGTTTTGCCCTTAATATTTTTGGATATTAATCTTAGATTAAAATATCTTATTCTGTTGACCTTGATTCAGTTCTACAATGAATTATTTGTTGGTTACAATGTTCTTGAACTGTCATAAACAGAATATAGAAATGGAAGAAAACAGAAAGGCATGAATTGCCCCTATACTTAAGGCATTTATAATTAAGAGTACAAATCATCTTTCAGCGATTAATAAAAAATCATAGTGCCACCATAGCCACTTCTTCTAATCTAAATAATACTGCCTGCACTCAGCCCCCTGACTGGGAATGTTGTGCAAGTTGTACTATATCCAGAGATGAGCATTTGACCAGCAATATTCTATCTGTGGTCTTGCCAGCAACTCTGGAGGGATTCACAGGAAGGGTTCCATCAATAGGGCATCATTATCATTGCCTCTTTCTGAAATGTGGCAGGGAGGACAAAGCAGACATGCAGACAAAAGCAGAAAGCCACAATCACACACACACACACACACACACACACGCACACACACATGCACACACACACACACGTACTGTTTAGAAATTAACCAGCACTTGGGAGTTGCCTGGAGTTACAGTGCTGAAAAGGATTTCTTTATTTTTTTCTTTTTGGCCTATAAACAAATGGTAAAATAGACTTTAAATATCCAGAGCAAATAATTCTATATTTTTATAATGTTTGCATGTTTAGCTATTCTTACAGCTTAATTCTTCTCTATATTTAGCACTCTCTTTGCACGATATGGATTCTATCTATCTATCAATCATCTATCTAATCTACCTACCTACTTATCACCTCTCTATTTTTACTGATACAAAATTTTATGTAACCCTGAGCTATATCCTCCTCTTTCTTTTTTTTTTTAACTTTTATTTTAGGTTCAGGGATACACGTGCAGATTTGTTATTTAGGTAAACTTGTGTCGCAGCCCTTTGTTGTACAGATTATTTCCTGAACCAGGTACGAAGCCTAGTATTCAAGTTATTTTTTTCTGCTCTTCTCCCTCCTCCCACCCTTCACCCTCAAGTAGGTGTGAGTGAGTATCTGTTGTTCCCCTCTTTGTGTTCGTGAATTTTCATCATTTAGCCCCGACTTTTACGTGAGAGTACGCATATACCCTCATTTTTCTCTAACATTATTTGTTGTGTGATCATTTTATGAGGTTTTCAAGTTCTAATTTTTAAAGTTTTTGATTTTATGAATTATTTTTTATTTTGCTATATTTTACAAATAGCATTTGTAATAATCGTACATAATTAGTTGTGGTGTTCTGGAATTTTAGTAAGCAGAGAAGCAAGGAGAGCAAAATGAGCTGATTTTCTAAGAAAAGTATCTTATTGATGAAATAAAAGGAAAATGATCTTGCTTACAGATCAACATCTCCAGTGAGTGTGATTTGAAATCAATAGCTCCCACCAACAATATGATTATTATCAGTTAATGATTTCTTTGTCCTGGAATCCAAAGAAAATAGCAGATAGGTTATTCCCCATAAATGTCTGTTTTTAGTTCAATGTAAGTATAATTTCTAAGGTAATGTTTGCCAAAATGTCTCACATTCAACGCTAGATTTTAATGATATATCAGGATCCTCTGAATTATGTACAAATCATAAGTATTGGGATTTTTTCCTAATTAGAACTAAATATAGTACATCAACTTTAGTGGTTTTTGAAAGAATGCTTGATCTCATGGCTCTGGGTAGAAAGGCACATTTTCTAGTTTTTCATTCCAGCTTCTCCCATACATTGGTCTATTTTCATTAGTGTATAGGTACGTGGTCTGGCAAATATGAAAGATTCAATGTAGCTGTAAGACAACTTTAAGATTTGACATGTTTAGTAGGCTCAAGGGGCCAAGAATGTAAATGAAGACACATGATTTGAAAGCATTTACAGCACCATAGTCTTGAAGCCTTAAATATTAAGCTCATTATCCTTCTGGAAAGGAGGCAAAATAGGGAACTACAGCCATCTTATAGTTACCTGGTCTTGTTACATTGCACAACTTGTATTACATTTTTGTTTACTTTTGTCGTGCCTGTACTCTATCTCCTAACTATCTGTAACATTAATTTAAGGCAGAAATTATTTCTTAAATGTATCTCTACCTTTAGCACATGGCACAGTCTCTTTGGCAGAGGGTGACAATCTACAAGAGGAACATTTTTGTTTTTGTTGAATTGTTTGTAATTGGGGTCTCCATTCTTTGGCATGGCAGAAATGAAATGGCATTGAAGTCAGGTGTTCTCTTCCTTTTGCCCAGGGGACTGGAGTGTGAGAGGTGAGGGACACTGAGATAGGACAAGTATTACACAGGGTTGGGAAGAGATGAGCTTTGGGCTTTACTGGCCACATGTCCACTTATCAGCTATTGACACATCCATTGTTTTATTTCAGCCTCAGAAGAGTAAACAGGTTGCTGCTGTTTGATCCTTCATTTTTGTGCTCTAAGTCCCATCAGCTCCATCCTCTTTAATCCATCAGAAGTAATTTGGCTGCTTCCATACTATGCTGAGCTGTAAGAAACTCTAAAGTTTTATGGGTAAATACTGAGGTTTGCCAAATTCCTGACTACAAGTCTCTTTTCCCCTATTCTTTAGATATATAAACGTATCTGAGGGTCCTGTCCTTTGTACAGAAAATCTGTATCTAGTTGGGCAAGAAATGAGGTGTGGGTAGCAAGGAAGTCTAGTTTCTGCTTCTTCTGTGTTCCCCCAAATCTTAGATGTTTTGTTCAAGCAAGAGTTATATTTTTTCAGGCTTAATGTTAAAAGTTTAAAAGTTAATTTTAACTTTTTAAAGCTTAAAAGTGAGAAGGAAATCATAGGCTGGAGGGCCAAAATGTAGAAAATATTGTAATATCTCCAAATATGTACTTGAGCATTTAAGATAAAATACACAAGGAAGAGATGTCATTGATGATGATTAGTTTATGGCACGTTGAGGACCTACCTTTTAGTTAGTACCTTCTGTACAAGAGGCTAAATTTATATCATCTTTTTGATTTATTAAATATGGGCTCTCTTTTCCAGATCAGTGATAAATAAACACAAAATATCCAGTTTATAAAAAAATTTGCAAGCTTTCTATATGTATACTGAATCACATTAGGACACTCATTTATCGTTTCTCCATCTTGTTTGTCCATCTTAGTTTTAGAAGGAATATCTTACCTTTTGTTACAGAAGACTGTGATCTAAGATCAAAGAATATTGGAGGAGGGCCTAGGAGGTAGCCTGAACTCAAATGACTACTAATGATTTTTTGAAACAAATCATTTTACTGCAGTGAGGAGAAAATGACTTGAAGTTAAATTTTGTGCAAGAGGTTGATGATTATGAGATGGAAACTATGGGGAAAAGTTTAGCAATGGAACAAGCCTTGACTTGTTTCTAACTGGAGTGTGTCCTTGGTAGAAAATGAGGTTGGTTGATTTCAGCGGATAATTTCTCAAGATTTCATAGAATTGTATCATTCTAATAAAAGGTAAAGAATTTCAGCTTCAGAAAAATGCTACCAATATTGATGAGATAAGTTGACTTTTTTTAATGATTATCATTTTTCTGACATATTAAGGAAAGATAAATGAATCTGTGAAATATCATCCTTGAGAATGAGAGGTTTCTTGACAATGATAAATTCTGGAGAATTAACGTTCCTATGTTATTTTTTCCATTTTATTCACAGATTTATTTCATGTATAAAGAAAATATAATTTTACTTTAATATAACTATTTGTAAATAAGACATATGTGCGTTAGTGAGAATTATTAGTAACAATCAGTAACAACATCTTAAAAGTTTAAGGCATTATCAATTATTTGAAGTGAGTTTATTATTTAACATGCCGTGGTACTATTCTCCTGTGTGATTTTTTTCCCTTTAACTTTTAGTTGACATATAATAATTT
Source organism: Cacajao melanocephalus (assembly GCA_963573385.1). NCBI lineage: Eukaryota > Metazoa > Chordata > Mammalia > Primates > Pitheciidae > Cacajao > Cacajao melanocephalus. The sequence goes on from CAUYLG010043976.1 coordinate 51,894, forward strand.
TACATATTTTGGGGACACAGAGTGATAGATCTGTCAATATATGTGTACAATGTGTAATGATCAAATCAGGCCAATTAGCATATTCTTCACCTGCAACATTTGTCATTTCTTTATGTTGTGATTATTCAAAATCTTCTCTTGTAGCTTTTTGAAAATGCTATGCATTGTTATTTTGAAATTTTATTTTTTATAAAATATGGATTTTTCAATCTTTGAAGTAAAGAACACTAACAAAACTTGAGGGTTTTAGAATGGGACAGTACCTTATTCTCAATCTCCTCATTTGGTCATACTCTTCATTAGGACCCTGGTGTTCTGATTTTTCCTTAGAATGCACAGTATATAAATTCTTAGAGGTACCTTAGAATGTACAGTATATAAATTCTTGGAGGTACCTAATAGCAAATAAGAAAATATAGCACTTTGCTGATTATATAATTCACTCTGCTCCATCTTTCAGTTCTCTCCTGCATCTAATATTTTACTCCATTCCTACTTCTTTAGAAGTTAGATTTAAGCTTAAATGTTCTTTATCTTGAACTCACCACTCAACAGTTAATCTTTCTCAAAATATTCTGTACCTCTATTTTATCATACTTAATAGTAATTTGTAATTTTATATCTATATGTATGTTGCATTTATTTGGTTAGTATTTGTCTTTCCAACTTGGATGCAATTTGTTTGAGGGTGAGGATTTTGCCATTTTGGGGGTCACTGTCCCATTTCACAGTACCTAATATGACGTCTGACACATAGCACAATGCGTTTATTTGCAATGAGTAAATTAAGGTGTGACTAGATGAGTGGGTGGGTCCACTATGACCAAAGAAATGTGTTTGGGGTTTTACAAATGATGTTGGACACTTAGACTATGTCTTGTTCATAAATTTATTTGATGAAAACATTTAGATTCATCAAATATATGAAAATCTAAAAGCTGCTGTTCTAAAAAATGAATAAAACTTGAATGGTTTATTTACTATACTTAGCTTCCTTCTTCCCACAAACAAAATGAGACAAAACAAACAAACATAAAACCTCCTGTGCACCCTGTAGTAAACGACACAGCCCTCGTATTCATGGGCATTTAGAAAAGTGTAGCATGTGAACATAATGGATACATTGGTAATGTAAAATTTTTATGTAAATGTTTAAGTTACCAGAAAGCATTCAGAGGTTAAGGATCAAAGGCGTTTTCAGTGTTATTTGGGGAAATTACTTATTTCTTGTTACATGTCCTGCCACAATCTATTTCAAAATAAAATATTTCTGCCAGAGCAACTCAACACTTGAAATTCAGGCTAGGTACCTCTAAGAATTTATATACTGTACATTCTTAGAAATTATCATTAAAGAATTCCGAGCCAGATTTGACCACTGCTGTAGTGCTATATTCTGACTCTAAATAGTTTCAAAATGAGTGCAAATATGAAGGAGTGGGAGGGAAATACACCGGGGGCTGTACATGACTTCTCATTTATTGCAAAATGCACTTGCAGTGAATGTAAAAGCTCTTAGCTTACTAGTTAGTAATATCCACTTTACATTATTGGCTTGATTTGCTTCTTTAGCATTTCTATTAAATGCTAAAGAAGCAACAGTCTATTACTGTTGCTAAAGGCCTCACAGTTTGCATTTCCCCCTGTAACTTGTTCTGTGTTCATGGATTATCTTCAGGGACATACATTCTTGTTTTTCTCCCTTTGGTTATAGCTAATCATGTAACATAATTTCTGGCATCTCTTCTGCAATCTCCTGCTTATGATCTTAATTGCAAGCTTCTTACTATTTCATTGCTTGCAATCTTCTAATCTTTAAGGATTAATTTATAATTTGATTGTTTTCAAGAATGTGTTTTAGGAAGAAATAGCTTGCAGTAGTCTATTGGAAGGGATTGCATAGAGTATCTGCTTGATACCTTAAGGCGTGCAGTGAATAGGGATAGGGAAGCTTTTATTCAGATTCATCACTCAGGGTATTGATTACCCAATAATGCCCAGAGGGGCTATAACTTTTCTCTTTCCTAATAGCAAATAAGAAAATAAAATGTCTCTTTATTTTGTCTCTCATGAAGTTTCACTTAAGATCCTGAGCAGAAAGGTGTTTGTATTGGTGAGTGTGTGTGTGTGTGCACTCATGTGTGTATGTGTTGGTGGGGAGGGGATTGGGAGATGGGGGTATATGGGTGCAGTGGTTTTGGTAGGAAGGGTGTGGTAGAATAAGTTAAACCCCATGAGCTGTGTGGTTAGTTAATATTAGTCCTTCTGAGATGACACAAAAATGGCATGACTACAATTTCATATAGATGTATGAATGGTGATTTGTTAAGTATCTACTCTGTGCCATGCACAATGAAAGATAATCTATGCACATAACCTCATGCATTCCTCATTTAATCCTGTGAAGTACCAAAGACAAGGAGGAGGGAACTAAGCTCTGAAAAGTAAAATGACTTGTCCAAGCTGGTCAAATATTTTAGCTTCCTTTTCTTTTGGTGCTCTTGCTAAGTGTTCTTCCCCACTACAAATGAGTTTTCATTTCTTGAAAGGGACATATGCATTCTGATGAGAAAAATCAAGTTTTCTGCCTTTATTGTACTGGAATAAATAATAAAGATTGGTCACAAATCATGTTCCATGGGTCATAAGATTGAAAAAAGGAAAACAAAACTAAGCTGAGTAGATAGAAACTGTGGATGCTCACATATTAGCATGACTTATTCCAAACTGGAGGGAAATCATGAACCGTCCCAAGAAGCAGAAACAAGATTACAGACCCAAGTGTGGGCATGTGGAAATAATAGTGTCCAACCACTCCAGAAAGATGAACATCTATTAGTGATTTTTAAAGATCTCTTTTGGAAGCCTTATAATTGTAAACATGAAAATAAACTTGTAATTTCGTCTATCTGAATTCACTCCCTCATTCTGTAGATAGACTTTATTCTTTCTCTAGGCTTTAGTAGCATGTGAATTAGAATCCTTTTTTTTTTTTTTTTTTTTTTGACACAGTTTCTCACTCTGTCACCTAGGCTGGAGTGCAATGGCACAATCTCAGATCACTGCAACCTCCGCCTCCTGGGTCCAAGGGATTCTCCTGCCTCAGCCTCCCTAGTAGCTGGGATTACAGACATGCACCACCATGCCCAGCTAATTTTTGTAGAGATGGGATTTTTCCATGTTTGCCAGGCTGGTCTTGAACTCCTGGCCTCAAGTGATTCAGCTACCTCAGCCTCGCAAAGTGCTGGGATTACAGGCGTGAGCCATAGTGTCAAGCTCAACATATCCTTTGTAATAGAACTTACAAACATTTTGAAAGTGTTATTAAGGCTTTTTTCCCAGCCTTATGTTCTGTAACTAAAATTCTCAATGTTTCTCAACCTTTTAGTCATGACCCCCAGGGATAGTAAAGATTTTTCTTTTTCTCAAAAAAGAAGTTTGCAAAATTTAAATTTGTTTTAAGATTTTTAAACTACTAAATTATATTTTTAAATCAAGACATGTTAAAACTTGTCATGTTTTGGAACAATGTATTTATGTAGCAGTGTTTAATGAATCAGGTATAAAAGACAATAGCCCATAAGAAACCCAATGTATTGGGGTTCCCCGAGGGTCTTTGATAAGGTCTTTAGAAAGAGAGAAGAGGAGTTTTCTATTAACGCAGTGCTTAGTTGGATGCATCATCAGTCACAGTTATATATGTTGACTTGAGGCTGGATTTGCCATCACTACTTTCCAAAAGAGCCATTTAAGTTCTGAATGCCCCATTGATCAAACAGGATGTGCTCCTGCATATGTCAGCAGTATCTGTCTCCTAATTCAGAGACTGATACTGTCCCTACTCCTCTCCTGGACTAACGTGTCCTCAATGCCCTCTGCTCTTGTCTCCTCCACAATCCTAGCCAATCATTTGTCTTCTCTCTTAGGGCATCCTCTGACCTTCCCTTTCTTCATGCCATTCCCCTGGCAATTAAGTTTTCTCTTTCATACTTTGCTTTGATTCCTCTGTCAAAGTCAGCCAAATTCATGACCAGTGCCAGCATTTAATCCTTTTAGAATGGTTTACCATCCACTTTGGAACACTCTTATTCCTTTTGCTGTGTATAATATTGAACCATTGATACTCTTTTTTATTTTCCTGTCAGTTTTATTCCTTGATACTTTATCTGCTCACTCCCTAAATATATAAATTCAGTAAGTTTCTGACCTGGGCCTTCTTTATTGGCTCAGCATTTTCTACTTGGGTAATTTTGCCCACTCCCAAGGTTTAGCTAACAGTTTTGTGCTCATGATTCCCTCATGTACAAATTCAGCTCTATCCACTCTCCTGAGTACCATAGTAAACTCCTTTTCTATTGGGTAGACATTTTAACCTCTTTTTTTTTTTTTTTCTCCTGTAAAATACAGTGTGTTTAGATCCAGACCTGCCTTCTAAAGACAGCCTTACAATTAGTCTGTGTTCCTTGTGTAAACTAATGGCTTCTTTAACCCAGGTTAGAAAACAAATACATAGGACCTCATTTTGTTTTCCTCATTTGTTAATTCTTAGCAATTATATCTTCAAAATAGTTCATTTTTCCATCTCTATTTTTCGGTTTCTACTTAACCATTGCCGTAGATTCTGCTACCATATCTGGTACTCCAATCTCTAATGCATTTTCTCTTTTAGAATTTTTTCACATGCTCATAGTAGCTATTACTCCTCTGTGAAATGTAAACGTCTCTTGTTTTCAATATATTAAATACTTTAATTATGTTTAAGGGCATTTTAAGATCTGGTGTTATCTTAATTTGTAGTGTCTTTAAAAAAATAAAATGTCTTCAAAGATCCTTTGTGTTTCTGTGTTTCAGCTTTTTCTTCTCTCCCCCATTTACTCAGATCTCCCTTATCCTGTAATTATCAGTTTAAATGTCACCTCCTTTTTTGGTGCCACCCTGAATGAGACTGGGCAAATGGGTAAATTCTCCCTCTTTACCATTTGCATGTAAGTATCTAGTGCATTGACGTACTTGTTGCACTCAAACTAGTATTAATTGGGAGGCTGAGGTGGACAGATGGCTTGAACTTAAGGCATTCCAAACCAGCCTGGACAACACAGCAAAACCTTGTCTCTAGAAAAAATCCAAAAATTAGCTGGATGTGCTGGCACACACACGTAGGCCCAGATAGTCGGGGGCATGGGTTGAGGTAGGAGAATTGCTTGAGCCCCGGAGCTGAGATCACTCCACTTTAGCTTGGGTAACAGAGTGAGATCATCTAAAACAAACAAACAACTAGTATTATTATTGATTTCATGCACGTTTTTCTTCATCAGTTGTAAAAATATGAGTTCAAGGGTAGAAATTGTTCAAAACATTGGGAAGGGCCTGTAGGGGAGATTTAGGTTACGGTTTTGAAATTTTAGGTTATATTGAGACAGTCATGGCAAGATCAGAAGCCTAGGCATAGGTTTTAGGATCTATGGGTATCTTAAGAGCTCACTGTGACCAGAAATAAACTCCCATAAGTATATACCAGTTGGCTCTAGTCAGCCACATATATGATTTATGGTCTGAGAAATTGCTCCAGCTGGGGTATTTATTGTGGCAGAGAGCTAAGAGTGGTCATTAATTTCAGTAGCTATGATGATGCTGTTCTACAGTGATGGAAGTAGGGAGAAAGGAGAGGAAGAGACTCTAGAATTGAATTGAGTGCCTATTGTTTTAGAAGTGTTCTAGTTCTAGGAGAATAAGTTTAGATGTCTTAAATTTTGACTTTGATTCCTGCTATTTACAGGTTCCAGGGCTCTATATTTGTTTGGTTCATATAATTTTCTTCTAACTGAACACATTTGCTAATAGAATTCTGGTAGATAGTGAATTCTATTGCAAATTGAAATATTTCATATTGAACAAGTATATTTGGGTTTTTAAAATGTAATTTAATTTATAGAAAAGAATCCATAATCATGTTTATCTTTTTTTCAGAAAACTGAGTGCCATAAAAGTTACCTGTTTTTATATTAGTGCCACCTCTCTAAGATATTTTCCTCTGTAAGAGTTGAATATAGCATTGCATGGAGTCAGAGCCCAGTCAGAACCCAGAACCCACTCTATTCAACTGTTGACTGACGTTAGAACATCATGAAAGACAGGCTGAAACAATATTTGTGGTCTATGTCTTTTCAGTTGCACCAAATAGAATAACTCTCTTCTGCACTTTTAAGGTCTGTGCAACTTCAACTGGAATGCTTCGGCCACATTTGTGTGATTTAATTTGGTGGGCAAAAGTCCAACTTCCTTAACCTCCAAAAAATTGTGCCTTATGTACTTTTGAATACTTGATTCATTTTCCTTAAATGAATCAAGTACCCTATTTCAATACTAAAGGCAATCTCTCAATTTCCATCTCATTCTTAATGGCCTGCTGCTTTTGGATGCAATGATCTTCTTCCATTACAATATTTCTAAGATTTCCATTTACTGTGTCAAAGTTGTCAGGACTTTTAGTGCTAGGGTTTTTTCTTCCCCATTAAAACATAGATTTTTAGAACTATAAATTATTGTGAACATTTAAGAGATTAAGTCTAGGAGGCTGTTTTAATGGAGGGAATAAAGCTCTAACGGAAAGAACATAATGTAGCCTCCTCCTTGCACAAAGCCCAGAACATAGTGGGCACCTGATAAATACTTGTCAGATGAATACGAGTTTAATGTTTTTAAAAATATTAATTTCAAGCAGGTATTTGATTAGTATGTGTATGTGAGGAGAATATGACTGCATACTTTAAGATGTATTTTGTTTAAAATATAATGATTTTTAAGAAAACACATTGGAAACATACTTTTTATACACCTCTATTTTATTTGGACATTTTTTTTGTCCTGAAAAATAATTATTTTACCCTATAGAGTACACATGAAAAGGAAGTGAATTATCATCTATGTATCACTTAATTCCCTCTAACCATATCAGAATACCTCACTTTGCTTCAATCTTTGTATTAATTTAACTTGTAGAGTAATAAAATGTAACCTTCTTTCTAGAGACACTCTCAGAAGAGCAGGTCTTTCCAATAACCAGAGTGCCATTTGTCCATGGAAGACGTATATATTGTCCATAACCTCAGAGTTAATATCTTTGTAATCATCCTAAAAGAAAACCTCATTTTAAGCTCTGGTAGGAGTTGAATGTAGGCTTGTAGAAAACAAACCTGAAAGGCTTATAGAGAGACCAACTATTAATGTTGAAAATATAACTGTAAATCCATGCAAAGGTATTGCATCACACGTAAATCAAAATATGAAAATTGTTTAAAACATGTAAAAGGGAATTGTCCACATTTTGGGGTATAAATTAGGTTATAATGGGCTACTTTCAATGGATATTTCCTGCTCAGACTTTGAAGAAGCTATCTGTTATGGAAAGATTTTAGGGCCATAGGGTGTTTTTGTTGTAACCTACACCCCAGGAAGAGAAGTGCTACTTAAGGTTAAGTAATTTGTTTAATATATTTATTCTCTTTTTAGCAACGTAGAACAGTTCTGCAGGAGCCTTTTATTTTTAATCTATTTTTATTTAGTTTTTGAAACTCTTTTTATGTACTTGTTCCATATTTGAATTTGCTGTAAAAACACTGTTTAGTAGTAGGCAGTTTGTAAAGAAAAAGTACATTTCAACTGAAATATCCAAGTGCTTTTACTTATGAGTAAAAATTGCGATTATGTTCATGGTCTTTTAAAACTCTGTTTGGGTCTTGTGGGTTTTTGTTTGTTTGTTGTTTGTTTTTTACCCTGAACATTTGATATTGTGTTAAAATATATAACTAGATTAGATAGATATGGATTGAGATCTGACTTGTCTTGTGATGTTATATCAGAATACAAAATCATAAGGTTTTAAATTGAGGAGATTCATGGTATCTATTTAATACTTAGGTAAGTATATTTTTGGTAAATTGAGTCTCATGGCATTTACATTTGCTGACTTTCTTCTCCCCCTTACCTTCCAACTTTTAAAACACTTTTCATTTTGAATAGTTTTAAATTTAGATTTACAGAAAAATTGAAGCAGCAGTACAATTTGTTTATACCACTCATTCATAATATGGGATATTTATCAAAACTAAGAAACCATTAATTCTTATTGAATTACTACTAGTTAAACTGCAGGCTTTGTTCATAGTTCACTACTTTTTCCACGAATACTATTTTTCTATTCCATAGTCCCACCTAGAATATTATGTCGTGTCTGGTCATCGTTTTCCTTAGTCTCCTCTGGTTTGTGAATTTCTCACTCTTTCCTTGTTTTTCACAACTGATACAGTTTTGATCAGCTATTTGTAGCATGTCTGTCAGTTTGGGTTTGCCTGATGTTTTTCTCATGATTAGGAAGAATGCTAGAGACTGACTTGACCTTCTCATAGCCTCACATCAGGGGTTCATGCAGTCAGTGTGACTTATTGCTGATAAGGTTTATCTTGACCACGTAGACAGGGTACTGTCTGCCAGATTTCTCCACTATAGAGTTGCCTTTTTCAGACCTTCTTATACTCTATTCTTTGAAAGTGAGTCATTAAGTCCTGCCTACCACTCAGGGCTCCATCTCCATTTTTAGTAACTTGGGAAATATGTGGATAAGTTTTTGTTATTGTTTGCATTGAGAATTTTAACAGTACCTATCATTTTTATATGCTTTCTATATTCAATCCACTGTACTAAACATGATATATCAATCATTTTTCTTAATACTATGAATCTATGAGATAGAAATTATTATTTTATTTTAAGGATATGGAAACTGTGTCATCGATTGAGCAGCTTAACCATCATCACACAGAGCAAGGGCATGAATCCGAGTCTGCTGGGTGCTAGAGCACTTGCTTTTAACTATTAGGTTATACTGTTTCCTTGATATACATCCCAAACCTTACCAAATCTGGTGCTGAGAAATTTTCACATTACTCTTTTTACTGGCTTCTTGGTTCCATCTTAATTAAAAGGTACATGTTTGGGGGCAAGTATTTCCATATTTATGAACATATGTAACTTGAAAATTCACCTTTTTTAGAAACCATATGACAAGTGATACACATTCATATATAATGTGGATGTGGGATCAGAGGATGACAGAGTAACTCTGTACAAGGGCATGAATAGTACATTAAAGATGTTGGGCTGGACATGGTGGCTCATGTCTGTAATCCCAGCACTTTGAAAGGCCAAGGTGGGAGGATCACTTGAGGTCAGGAGTTCAAGACCAGCCTTGCCAACATGGTGAAACCTTGTCTTTACTAAAAATATAAAAATTAGCTGGGCATGGTGGCATGTGCCTGTAATACCAGCTACTTGGGAAGCTGAGGCAGAAGAATTGCTTGAACTCGAGAGGTGGAGGTTGCAGTGAGCCAAGATCATGCTACTGCACTCCAGTCTGGGTGACAGAGTGAGACTCTGTCTCCAGAAAAATAAATAAATACGTAAATTAAAGAAGTTGAGTACTTCTGACAGTTAAAACTTCTTTGACTGTCAATGGAATGTTTATCCCATGAGTTAAGAAAAAAATCAACAGCAATGACAGATGTAGGAGAAATGTAACTCATCTTCACAAAGCCAGTGACCCTCAGCCTGTTGGGTGAACTAACATATGACTGATTGATTTGGTGATACAGCTTTTGAGTCATAGAAAATTATACTAGTGTGATTACTAATTACTTTTTAACTTAAGGTAAAATTTGTTTATTTGAAAATTTCAAAATTCTTCTTGAGATTATTATTGAGAATCTATACAGAAGCAAAGCTGGGAATTTCTGTTTAAGAGATTCCTGTTTTGTTTTGAAACACCAGACAGATTTCTCTTCTTTAATTGATGGGGTGTGTGTGTGTGTGTGTGTGTGTGTATTATTGTTTGGGCTTTTAGATTCATCATTAATTGCTCTCAATATTCTAATACTCTATGTACTAAACTAACAAGTCTCATTAATATTACTAATTCTCAAGTATAACTGCCTTCCTTCATCCCTCTTGCTTTAGTTTAGGTCATCTTCCTCCATTTCTTTAAGAAATGCAGCAGTTTATCTGATCTTCTTACTTCCATTCTCTTTTCTTTTCTCCTGTGAGAAATACCATCATGATTTGACATTTATGCTTACAAATTCCAGTGCTGTCTCATTTGCAGAATTGAGAGGCAAAGATATATGCCCAAGTCACTTAAAAATTTGAAGCCTATTCAATGGTTCTACCTTAACTGCAGCCATTGCCCTCATGAATATTATACTCCCGCATCAAACTTACTTTAGTTCAAACAAAATCTTGTGATTTAATTCTTCCATGACTTTTCACGTATAGTTTCCTTGTGGGAAGTGGCTTACTTTTGTAGTCAGAGTGTATGGAGAGAGAGAGAGAGAGAGAGAGAAAGTCTGTGTGTGTGTGTGTGTGTGTGTGTGTGTGTGTGTATGTGTGTGTGTTTTGAAGTTCAGAACATATCACCCCAAATTATTTCACTTTGCTGTAAGAATTATTTTGAGCTAAAAGCCCTTGGAAAACAGCAGATGCAAGAAGGGAATTTTAATTTCCCCCTTTCTTTCTGAAAACAAGACATAAAAACTCCCAAGTGAAAGATAACTTTCCTATGCCAGGAGAAAAGAAACATTCTTCTTCAGGGAGTCATAGCCAAGAGAATTGTAAACAAACGGACTTTGTTAAAATGATTCTTATCTTTCTTTATTCTCCCCCATAGTTTAGTTATTTTTCTACAATTGCATCTCTTTGTTCAACCTAGTATAAAAGCACACTTAGGTTTTGCCAGTTCCTTGGCTATTTATTTCCTTCTGAAGGCTATCATGTTATGTAAGACATATGTAAATGTGTGTTTGTGTTTCTCCTGTTAATCTACCTATGCCAAATACAAATACAAAAAAAAATTAGCTTTATTGTTGCTTTTATCAAAGAGCATGTAATCTGTACTAACTTGGTAGGAATTTCTGCCAATGAACAACTTTTTTTTAATACTTTATGAAGATTCAGGGAACTACTTTATGGTTTCAAGTGATCAAGTCCATTTGAAAGTATAGACTAAATGTCCTTGCTCTGTTCTTACTATTCTCTCTCTTTTTAAAATTTTTATTTTTTAATTTCATTATTTTTTAAAGAAGTCTCATACACAATAATTTTTCATTTTTATGGTTTAAGGAGTACAAGTGCAGTTTTGCTGCTTTGATATATTGCATATGGTGAAGTATATTGTGTAGCATCCTCATCACCAGATTAGTGAACATTCTCCCTAGCGGGATTTTGTCCCTCATCCCCCTCTCACCCTCCCTTCCTCCCACCTTTTGGAGCCTCCAGTGTCTATTACTCGTTTTGTAGGTCCATTGCAAAGCTCCCAACTATGCCCCCTTATTTTATTTAAAAAAATTGTTTTCTTTTTCTGCATACTTCAATGGATGCAAACTCTTTCTTTTTTTCTTTCCCCTTCACAGACAGTGACTTCTTTTCTTGTTTGTTTGTTTGTTTGTTTTTGGCTGCTAACTCCCAAGCACAACACAGTGACTTATGCTTTTAATTTTTATAAGACGCAAAGCCTACCTCTGAAAGCTCTTTTTTTTTTTCTTTTCCCACTTCAATAACCTGGTCTAAATGCTTCTTACTCTCTACGTAACCACCTTCTTCTAGATTAACAGTGCCAGTACAGCTGATTTGATCATATATTGATTTCAACATTGTCTTGTCACGTACTCAGGTGAGGAAAATCACTCTTTTATTTCTGATGGCTTTACAAAAAATCATTTACAAAAAACGATTGCGTATGATAAAGTTTTCGTGCCAAAATGGGTTCATGGCTTTAAAAACATGACTAAAAATGTGTATTCAGTTTCCTTATGCATTTTTTCTTTCCTTCTCTCTTGATCTTACCCATTTTTACAACTTAAAGTTTTTTGTTGTTGTTGTTTTTGTTTTGAGACATGGTCTCACTCTTTCACCCAGGATCAAGTGCAGTGTGACACAAACATGGCTCAAGCCCAGCTAATTTTTTTTTTGTAGAGACTGTTTTGCCGTGTTGCCCAGGCTGATCTCTAACTCCTGGGCTCAGGCAGATCTCTAACTCCTGGGCTCAGGCAATCTGCCTATCTTGGCCTTCAAAAGTGCTGGGATTACAGGTGTGAGCCACCGAGCTGGCCCGAAAACATCTTTAATGTTTAAATTTTACCACTATATTAAGGAGGAGTTACCCATTTTTTAATTGCCTTTTTTCTTCCTTCTTATTAGGGAGGGGTAAGGAAGAAGGCTTGGTCAGCAGAAAGCAGGTCTTAATTGCTTTTTTGTTTTGTTTTGTTGCTATTGAGTTGTTTGAGCTCCTTGTATGTGTTGGAATATTAACCCTTTGTCAGGTGTCTGGCTTGCAAACATTTTCTCCCTTTCCATAGGTTGTCTCTTTACTCTGGTGATTGTTTCTTTTGTTGTGCAGAAGCCTTTCGATTTGTTTGTTTTAGCTAAACATCATGAACTAAGAAGTTTTTAGTTTGATGTAATACCATTTGTCTATATTTAATTTTGTTGTTCATGCTTTTGGGATTAAATCCAAAATATCATTACCCTGACCAATGTCTTGTATGTTTCCCCTATTCTCTCTTTCTTTCTTTCTTTTTTCTTTTCTTTCTTTCCTTTCTTTTCTTTTCTTTTCATTTCTTATTTTGACAGTTTTCCTGAGCATATTAATACAAAAATGTTTAAGTTTTTAATCCACTTTGAATTGACTTTGATATATGGTGTTGAAATAAAGGTCCACTTTTATTTTTCTGTTTGTGGAAATTCAGTTTTCCCTACACCATGTATTGAATAAAGCTGTATTTTTCTTCTTGGCATATTTGTTGAAAAATAAGTTAGATTCATCTCTAGGCTCTCTATTCTTTTCCATTTGTTGAATAGCTTTTCCTTTTTTGCCAATTCCATGCTGTTTGGATTAGTGCAGCTTTGTAATATAGTTTGAAATCAGGTAGTATGATATCTCCAGCTTTGTCAACTTCAGAGAGCTCTGAAGCAAATACTTCCAGCTTTGTTCTTTTGGCTCATGATTGCCTTGGCTTTTTTATTTTTGCAGTTTTATATGAATTTTAATTTTTTTTCCTTTTTTAATTTTTAGTTTAGTTTTACTTTGAGTTCTGGGATACATGTACAGAGCATGCAGGTTTGTTGCATAGGTATACATGTGCTGTGGTGGTTTATTGCACCTATCAATCTGTCAACTATGTTTAAGGCCCTCATGCATTAGGTATTTGTCCTAATGCTCTCACTCCCCTTACTCCCAGCCCCTGACAGGCCCTGGTGTGTGATGTTCCCCTCCCTGTATCCATGTGTTTTCACTGTTCATTTCCCACTTGTGAGTGAGAACATGTGGTGGTGTTTGGTTTTCTGTTCCTGTGTTGGTTTGCTGGGCATGATGTTTTCCAGCTTCATCCATGTCCCTGCAAATGATTGTTTTTGTTTTTTTTTTTCAGACAGAGTCTCACTCTCTTTCTCAGGCTGGAGTAAAGTATCATAATCATGGCTCACTGCAACCTCAATCTCCTGGGCTCAAACAAACAATCCTCCTACTTCAGCCCCTGGAGTAGTTGGTACCACAGGCATGCATTGCCAGGCCTGGCTAAATAGTGTTTTTTTTTTTTTTTTTTTTTTTTTTTTTGTAGAGGTGAAAAACGATGCTAAAAAATTTCTATACTTTATTCCTGCCATTTTTGGTTGCAATTGTGTTTTAATTTTTTTTTCAGTGTTTTTCACATATACAAAAAAAAAAAAAAAAAAAAAAAAAAAAAAACTATTTAGCCAGGCCTGGCAAT
>CAUYLG010043977.1:0-10940 GCA_963573385.1 Cacajao melanocephalus
AAATATTGGTTGGCTGCTTGTTTGTTATTTTCATCTCTTATTCCTTCCTGTCTCCATTGTTAAGTACAATTATTGGCATAAAAGAGGTTTTTAATACCCACTTTTAGACTGCATTCTAGCCTGGGCAATAGAACAAGAATCTCGTTTTCTCTCCCTCTTTCTCTTCCTCTTTCTTTCTCTCTTACATTCTTTTTTTTCTTTCTTTCACTCTTACTTTCTTTCCTTTTTCTTTCTTTCAAAAAAAAAATATTTACAAAAAAAACAAAAAACAAAAAACAAAGGCCTCGAGCCCCAGGTTTTTGCACCTGCGAGCTCCGGCCCACAGTTTCTGTTTCAGGAACTCTCCCGCTCCCACTGGGGAGTCAGACCCGAAGGAGAGGAGTGCTGAGCCCGTGTTCTCTGGCCCACGCCGCTGACTGCACCGACACCCGGGCTGGGAACCTTCTCCCTTGCAGGTGGAGATGCCACAGAAAGGGGTCCTCCACTCCCCATTCCCACCTTCTTCCACTTGCCCCAACTCCCCCAGAACAGAGGGTCCCGGGAACCTGCAGGTGGCTCGGCAGCTCTCCTCCCAAACCCCGCTGCTCTGCCTCCACCTCCGGCTGTCCCCCATGGTCCTCACCCCTCATCTGCTCCTCTCCCGCCCACCTCGCCCCCTGGACTGGCACCATCAGGTCAGCACCATCAGCTTGGATTCTACTGACGGTGGAACCAGTGCATTCCCAGTGCACACCCTGCCCTCCCAGGCTGCACCTGCGAGCTGGGGCCAGGGCACCCCCTCGGCTTCATGCTGTCCCCTACACCAGCACTAGACTGGAGAACCACATCTCTGTGCCAGCAGCAGTGTGGCGCGGGACAGTAAGGTCAGGGGCCAGACCACCTCCCGCACTGAGCCCTGAGCCCTGAGGCATGCCCTCGTGAACTCTACCCCCTCCTAGGGCTCAGTATCCAAAGCCCAGACCAGTCTCCTTCCCAAAACCTGTTCCCTGCAGAGAAAGGTTGCACCTCAGCAGCCACAGCTGCCACCCTGGCTGACAGAGCCAGACACCTGGGTCAGCCCGGCTTCCTCGTGCCGCTGCTGGACACTGGTCACCAGCCCAGTCTCCCCCGTCCCTGCCTCTCAGGCCTGACCACTCTACATCCCCGAATCCACCCAGGTCCTCGGGGAAGCCAGCATGGAGACAGGATTCAACAGGCAGGAGCCCAGTACACCAGCACCTGTGGAATAACCTGGGATGGAACTGGGGGCTGGGACAGCCCTTGAAAGCTGTGAGGGAGTGAAGCGCCCCAGTGTCCGAGTGTGCCCAGAACTCCTGAATGTGACCTTATTTGGAAATAAGGTCTCTGCAGATGTAATGAGCTAAGTGAAGATGAAGCCATCCAGGAACAGGGTGCACCTCAGACCTGATGGCTCCTCATAAGAAGAGGGGAAGCCACCACAGACACATGGGGAGACAAGGCCGAGACTGGGAAGGTGCACAGACCAAGGGACCCCGAGGGTTTCCGGCCACCACCAGGACAGGCAGGCAGCCCCTCCCCCAGCCTGAGAGGAAGGCCGGCTGCCTGCCCTGGCTTTGCACTCACCCCGTATCCCTCCAGCATGCCCATCACTGAGAAGGCAGGGGCTCAGTGCATCGTATGTTTTCAAAGTGTTCTTTCAAGACACGAGCGAGCAAATGACTCAAACGTGCCCTTACTGTGCTGCTGCTGCGTGACCCTCCTCAGAGCCACGTGTGCACTCAGCACTGCCAGGCCCCAGAAAGCAAAGAAAAGCAGCAAGTCCCCGGGGCCAGGGGCCAGGGGCCAGGTCCAGGAGAGGAGTCCTACCCAGCCAGGTGCTGGGTGCAGGGGATGCTCCACAACCCTGGTGCTTCACCATGGACTCACGCTCAGCCCGACCCTCCCAGAGCTTGGGAGCCAGAGGGGGTCTCTCCACCCCCAGGTCAGAGCACCAGGACCTGCTGCTGCCCTTTGCTCCCTCTCCCATCCCCACGGCTACAGCCTTGGCACCTCTTGCTCCCAGTCACCACCGTGGCACCCCCACCCTGACAGAATAGCCTCTGGGCACAGGGCTCTGGATTACTCTAGTCCTGTGCTGCCAACACCAGAAACCAGCCACACAAGGTGTCGAAACGGAGCCGTGCTGTGGGTATGAAATATATACAGTGTCAAGGACTCAGCAGGAAAAAGAACAGAAAATACCTGGTTATTAATTTGTATTGATCACATGTTGACATAATACTTTCAATATAGTGATTAATAAAATATAGTAGGAAAATTAATTTCACCAGTTTCTTTTCCTTTTTTTTTTCTTTTTTTTTTTGAGACAGAGTCTCGCTCTATTGCCCAGGCTAGAGTGCAGTGGCACGATCTCAGCTCACTATAATCTCTGCCTCCCAGGTTCAAGCGGTACCTCAGGCCCCCGAGTAGCTGGGACTGCAAGTGTGCACCACCACGCCCGGCTAATTTTTGTATTTTTAGTAGATACAGGATTTCACTATGTTGGCCATACTGGTCTCAAATTCCTGAGTTCAAGTGATCTGCCTGCCTTGGCCTCCCAAAGTGCTGAGATTACAGGTATGAGCCACCACGCCCGGCCTCTTTTTACTTTTTAAAATGTGGTTTCTAAAATTACGTCTGTGGCTTGAATTCTATTTACTTTTTTAAACTTTATTTCTAATCAGTGTGAGTACCTATATTCTTATACATGGATATGCGTGGGGTGCATGTGATGTTCTGACAGGCACGTGCAGCATAATGATCGCATGAGGGCAGCTGGGTGTCCCTCAGCTCAAGCATTCCTCATTGCTTTGTGTTAGGAAGGAACATTCCAGTTCCACTCTTTTAGCTATTTTTAAATATACAATACATGATTGCTGACTGTCTTCAACCTATTGTGCTATCAAATACTAGATCTTATTTACTCTAACTATATTTTTGTACCCATTAACCAGCCCCACTTTATCCCCCAAACTGCTACCCTTCCCAGGCTCCGGTAACCATCCTTCTGCTTTCTGTCCCTGTGAGTTCAGTTGCTTTAATTTTTAGCTCCCACATATGACTGAGAACATGCGAAATGTCTTTCTGCGCCTGGCTTATTTCACTTAACGTATTGGCCTCCGGTTCCACCCATGTTGCTGCAAATGACAGGACTTCAGTGGATTCTATTTCTTTTGGACAGCGCTGCTCCACGTGTAATGAGTCTCTTGAAAAGAAAGTCTGGGCCAGGCGCGATGGCTCACGCCTATAATCCCAGCACTTTGGGAGGCCAATTTGGGCAGATCACAAGGTCAGGAGATCGAGACCATCCTGGCTAACACAGTGAAACCCCATCTCCACTAAAAATACAAAAAATTAGCTGGGCATGGTGGCATGCGCCTGTAGTCCCAGCTATTCAGGAGGCTGAGGCAGGAGAATGGCTTGAACCTGGGTGGCGGAGGTTGCAGTGCGGTGAGATCACACCACGGCAATCCAGCCTGGGCGACTGATTAATAATCTGTCTCAAAAAAAAAAAAAAAAAAAAACAGGAAGTCTGGAGCCACTTCACCTAAGATTAACTGAACACCTGTAAGTCAGGGATGTGGAGACACGTCAGCCAGGGTCCTGACTTCTGGGACCTCCCAAGGGGCCACGTGACCTGCTCCAGGCTCCACTCCAAGGCCAGTGGAGTGGAAGTTTTACAAGCGGGTCTTGGGACTTGCTAAGCTTGGGTGTTGGTCTTTCCTTCTCAGAGAGGCTGACATTCTGCCATGACTGACAGAGAGAAGCAAGGTGTTTAGAGCCAACCCAGCTCTTGGCTGAATCCCACCTGGGTGATCTTCAAGTACCACTGCGTTTCTCTACGTTAAAATGGGGTGGTCGTCCCAAGGGTCACAGAAGGGGACCAGTGTGGGCAACATGCCTACAAGGTGCTGGCACTCCAAAGCCTCTTGAGTCATGGACACCCAACTCCATCCCACCCCGCCCCAAACCCAGACATCGGAGGAGGATTTACAAAAAGGGCTCAGTGGTTTTGTATTTACTATGGGGTTTTTCTTACAATCATCTTACAATTACTATGGGGTTTTTCTTACAATCATTTTCTTACAATAGCCCCTTACAAAAGGGGCTATTTTTATGAGCCCCTTTTTTAAAGACATGTAAATGAAGTGCCAAGTCAATCTGTAATTCTGCTTTCCCTTAATATGAAATCTTTCTTTAGGCTAAAACTTGTTTATGTAAAAGAAGCTTTACTGAAATAAATCATGTGTTTCTCATGACCCGATCACTTCACAAGTCTTTTTATCCTCCAAACAGGTCAGAAATGCTGGCCACAATTTGGTGACAGATACCAAGTCCCCTGGTTTAGTTTTCCCGAGGGTTTCATTCTCACCCTGGTTTTGCTACATTATCACGCGAGCTAAGCACCCGCTCTCAACCAATGTCTGGTTGTAATCTTGACAAGTGTGTGATTGATTATTCTAATTGGAAACAAACACCCAGAGAAACACATAAAGGCTGCATTCCAGGAAGCACGTGCCTTCTTCACAGTCTGCAAAACTCTGCAGAGCTCTTTAACCCTGGTTTACGGAGAGGCCTGCATATTGACCACAGCAGCACCCGTTGAGTTTAGAGCCGTCTACACATTCTCCATTACTTAATCCTCACTCTACTTCATGAAGGAAGAACAAGCATGCCCATTTGACACACAGAGAACTGGGGATCCCAGCTAGCCAGCAGGTCACACTCACTAGGAGCCCACTTCATCCTGGAGACTCTGAACAGGCTTCTCCCATCGCCCTCCAGACTCCCATTAGTCCTGCTTCAGAAGTCTGAGGCTCAGAGGTGTCCGGCAGCAGGTCTGCAGCTGGGAGTCCAGCCCCCATGTCCGCACCCCTGGAGAGGCCTGGTGCAGCAGAAAGAAGCACCGATATGCTGATCCGAAGCCTCATCCCCTGCACTTGCCACCACAGTCCAGGCGTGGAGCATCTTTGTAGCCCTGGGCTCTTGGGCGGATCACCCATCTGCCTCCTAGTCATGGCTGTGGTGACCACCCCAGGCAGCGCTCCTTCCCAGCCTGGCCTGGTGGAGCCCTCTTTGGACCCTGCTAGGGTCTTGACTTGACCCCAGCTCCCCCGCTGAGCTGATGCTGTAGCCACAGGGAGCTGGCCATGCCCCTCTGATAGCAGTTCCCTTGCCGGGCAGTCACATGCTGGCCTAGGGGCCAAGGCCCTACTGATGCCTCCTCCTCCAGGAAGCAGCTCTCAGCACAGACCAAGCCCAGAAGAAGGCTGGAGGTGTCACCTGACCCCCTCGGCCTCCATACTCTCCTCTACCCTAGCCCCTGCATCTTGCAATGCCTCCCAGCTGCCCTCCCCTGGCGAAGCACATGGATAGTCAGGCACCTCCCCTACTTAGGATTCTCCAGTGGCTCCCAGTGCCCTCAAGATGTGCTGCAGC
Source organism: Cacajao melanocephalus (assembly GCA_963573385.1). Taxonomy (NCBI): domain Eukaryota; kingdom Metazoa; phylum Chordata; class Mammalia; order Primates; family Pitheciidae; genus Cacajao; species Cacajao melanocephalus. The sequence continues at coordinate 5,440 of CAUYLG010043977.1, forward strand.
CCATGGCGGATTCAAGGCCCTCCACAGGGCAACGTGTTCCATCTAGATCCCTGGCAGCCCCTCCACACATTCCCACCTCCCACACAAGACAACCTCGGCTACGTCTAGTTCTGTAGCCCTCCCAGCCCTTCCTCACCTTTGCCCAGGTGCTCTTCTGCTCCTTCCCCACCTGCCTCCTCCTGACTCACCTGTGCAGGTGCTCCCTTGCCGGTTCCCTCGCCCTGGGCACACACTGCTTTGTAACTACTGAGCAACGATTGCAACTCAGAACAGGATGTCAAGTCCAGGTCCCTGGAGGCACAAGGATGGATGAGGCAGGGTCTCTACCCATGAGGGGCTTAACTGCTTGTCCGACAGGAGCAGAAACAGTCCGTCCCCACAGAATTCCCCACCAATGGCCCCAGAACACTGCAGAAACCGTCCATCCCCACAGAATTCCCCAACAACAGCCCCAGAACACTGCAGAAACTGTCCATCCCCACAGAATTCCCCAACAATAGCCCCAGAACACAAGGGCATCGGAGCCACGCTGTGGGAGGGGAAGCTCAGGAAGTCTTCCTATGGGGGAGGCCGTGTGGGCAGAGCAGGGTGGCCAGCATCCTGGTTCCCCGGGACTGCCCAGATCTAGCACTAACAGCTCTGCTTCCCAGGAAATCGCTCAGTCTCAGGCAAACTGGGACAATCAGTCACCGTAGCAGAGTCAGGGGCAGCCTCTTCCTGGTTCAGAGGCAGAACCCATAGGGGACCAGCCTGGGGCCTGAGGAAGGGCTTGTTTTAGCAGCCAATTCACTGAAACCCCCAAGGACCCCACCGCTGCGGCCCCCACCCTATTCTGCATACCCACTGGCCAGTCCTCCCTGACCCTACACATGGGCCCCGACAGCCTGGAAGTCCCTACAGAATGTGTTCCAGTGTGACCCCCTGAGAAGCAGGTTCGGGGCCCAGGGTGGTCTTGCATGAGTGAATGAATAATTGAGTGAATAAATGAATGAACATATGGCTCCTACTTTCTCTTTTTTTTTTTTTTTCTGAGACAGTGTCTCCCTCTGTCGCCCAAGCTGGAGTGCAGTGGTGAAAACTTAGCTCACTGCAACCTCCACCTCTTGGGTTCAAGGGATTCTCTTGCCTCAGCCTCCCCAGTAGCTGGGATTATAAATGCTCATTACTGTGGCTGGCTAATTTTTGGTTTTGGTTTTTTTTTTTTTTAGTAGAGATGGGTTTTCACCATATTGGCCAGGCTGGTCTCAAACTCCTGATCTCAAGTGATCTGCACGCCTCTGCCTCCCGAAGTGCTGGGATTATAGGCATGAGCCAGTGTGCCCGGCCCTCCTTTCTCTTTAAAGATGTTTTGCAAATGCAGGGCAGAGCAGGTGGATCGTTCTTGCCTCACACACACACCCCTCCCGAGACAGAAGCAAATTTTCATTAATTCTGCCCTTGCCCTCCTTCTGTTCTCAACATGCAGTGGTCCTGCCTCACTAGAGCAGAAGCCAGAGTGTGGGCCCCTTGCTCATGGCTGTCTCTCCTGGATCAGCCCCAGGAGCGGAATGGGGGCTTGAGAGAATTCGTGGGGTGAAGCCTGAAGGAATCTCCTCGAATCCTCAAGACGAGCCACGACATTCCCCTCTCAACCCAACCCTACAGATTTGCCCGTGCACTGACCAGAAGCACGCCAGGTGCCACTCTGTGCCTCTCGGCTGGAATAAGAGACAGATGTGTGGCCCGCAGGGCCACTGCGGGAACAGCGTCAGGACAGCAAGGCTGATTCGGGGCCTGATAGCTCAGGAAGTTGGTGCTGTTGACAAGCAATTACATCTTTTTTTATTTTAAAGATTTTTTTTTTTTTGAGACCGAGTCTCGCTCTGTTCCCCAGGCTGGAGTGCAGTGGTGCGATCTCAATTCCCTGCAACCTCTGCCTCCCCCAGGTTCAAGCGATTCTCCTGCCTCAGCCTTCTGAGTAGCTGGGATTATAGGTGTGCACCACCACACCCAGCTAATTTTTGTTTTTTTTTTTAGTAGAGATGGGGCCTCACCATGTTGGCCAGGCTGGTTTTGAATTCCTGACCTCAGATGATCCACCTGTCTCAGCCTCCCAAAGTGCTGGGATGATAGGCGCGAGCCACCGCACCCAGCCAGATTTTTCTTTTTTTTTTTTTCTGAGACAGGGTCCTGCTCTGTGGCCCAGGCTGGAATGCAGTGGTGTGATCACGGCTCACTGTAGGCTCAACCTCCTGGGCACAAGCAATCCTGCCACCTCAGCCCCCTCAAGTAGCTGGGACCTCAGGCGTGCACCACCATGAAGGCTAATTTTTGCATTAGCCTCAAAAAGGAAGGAAATTCTGACACATGCTACAACAGGGCCGAAGCTTGAGGACACGGCACTCCATGAAAGAAGCCAGTCAGAAAAGAGCAGATGCCATGGGATTCCACTTACCTGAGGCCCCAGAGACAGCGAGGAGAGTGGTGGGCACCACGCCTGGGGGAGGGAATGGGGAGCCGGTGTTTCATGGGGATGGAGTTTCAGCATGGGAAGACGCAGCCATTCTGGAGATGATGGTGGTGCTGGTCCTACCATGTTGTAAATGTGCGTAATGTCACTGAGCTGCACACTTAAAAGTGGTAAACACAGCTGGGCATGGTGGCCTGGCCAGAAGGGTGAAACACTGTCTCTACAAAAAATACAAAAATTCGCCAAGCATGGTGGCTACTGGGGAGGCTGAGGCGGGAGAATTGCTTAAACCCAGAAGGTAGAGGTTGCAGTCAGCTGGAGGATTTTTGGGGTCCCCGACAGCCCATGTTCCCAGCACTGCCACCTTCTTGCTGGCGAGCACTGCCAGGACGGCCTCACAGCCAAGGGCAAGGATGGGTCTGTGCCCCCAAAACCCACCCAAGGTGAGCAGATGGACTGGAAGGATCAGCTCTGTCCTCTAATGGGTTCCCGTGAGGAGAGGCCCCAGGCACAGCCCCACTTCATTGTTTAAAACTTTTTGTTTTTTGAGACAGTATCTGTCACAGAGGCTGGCTGGAATGCAGCAGGGCCATCACAGCCCACTGCAGCCTCGACTTCCCTGGTTCAAGTATTGTAATTACAGGCATGAGTCACCACGCCCAGCCAAAACTTATTTTTATCACCCAAGTAATACACGTTCATTGTAGAAAAAAAATGGAAAATACATATAAACAACTGGCAAAACAAACAGTAATCGCCTGTAATCTCAGCACCCAGAGAATTCACCATTAACACCATGTATGACCCAGATTTTCGCAGAGAAGTGCATGTCGGCATTTTTAGACACCAGCTTCACCCTTGTATCTCCAGAGTCCATGTCTCCTGCTGCTACACTGGCAAGGACAAAGAAAGAACGTCAAGAGGCCAGGCAAGGTGGCTCACGCCTGTAATCCCAGCACTTTGGGAGGCCAAGGTGGGTGGATCACCTGAGGTCAAGAGTTCAAGACCAGCCTGGCCAACATGGTGAAACCCCATCTCTACTAAAAACACACAAAAAAATAGCCAGGCATGGTGGCAGGTGCCTGTAATCCCAGCTACTTGGGAGGCTGAGGCAGGAGAATCACTTGAACCCAGGAGGCGGAGGTTGCAGTGAGCCAAGATGGCACCACTGTATTCCAGCCTGAGCAACAATAGCAAAACTTCAACACAAAAAAAAAAAAAAAAAAAAAGAATGTAAAGAATGTGAGGAACTAGGGCTGATAGATTCCAGTAAAGGAGGGCACCCTGGTAGCCCCCCAAGGGAAGCCATGATATGACACAAGTGGCTTGACCTTGACCTCACATCTTCACTGTTGGAATTTACCTAAAAAACAACCAGCCAGGCACAAGAAGATGCTGCCGTGGATGAGCCGTGCCAGTGGCCACATCCTCGTGATGGGCACGATGCTGCCACCGGACGGAGGTGTGGTATCTACGTTCGTGAGACGTGGGGGGTGCGAGCAGATTCACGGTTTTCAAAACTGACTGTTGGTTCCTGAACGGGTGAAACACAGAGCAGCCACAGGACCCGGCGGCCCAGTGCAGGCATCTGCCACACACCCAGAAGAACTGAAACTGGGCTTCAGACACTCGCTCGTGAACGTTCACAGCAGCATTATTGATGATGGCCCAGATGCGGAAACTACCCAATTTTCCATCAACAGAGAAATGAACACATAACATCGGGTATCTCCATACAGTGGAGCTGTAGCCAGCTGTGTGAAGGAATGAAGGCGGACTCAGGCTGCAACACAGGTGAACCTGGAGAGCAGCAGGACAGATGAAAGAAGCCGGCCACAAACGCCCGCACCACGATTCCATTGATGCGAAACGTCCAGAATAGGCAGATCAAAGAGTTAGAAAGTGGACTGGGGGATGCCGGGACCTAGGGGGAGGGAGGAGTGGGAAGTGACAGCTGGCGGGCTTGGGGTTCCCCTCTGGGGCGACGGAGCTGTCTCAGAACCGGACAGAGGCGGCGGCGGAAGTTTGTGAGTGCAGTAGGCGCTGCTGAACTGTGTACGAAATGGTTAATGGCTAATTTTGTGATGTGAACTTCTCCCCCATTGAAGAAAACACTGAGTTTTCCTTTCAGAAACAACTCTGGGTGGTGCTGTAAGGCCTCGCTTCTCAAAGTGAGGTCTGAGGACCAGCAGTGTCTCATCGGCCCAAGCCGGTCAAGAATGCAGAGTCCCAGGTTCCACCCGACCTCCCTGCCGTGGTCGTGTAGACACAACCTCAAGTCTGAGAGCTGTTTAGGGGGCACAGCTCGAGAGGCAGGGCTGTGCTAGGTCCATCTTCGGGGGTCCCAGCTCCCCCGTATCCCTCCTCAAGAGCTCACACCCTGACTCCTGCAGGCTACACTGGACCTGTCTGGGGAAGTCCCTGCTCCTCCCATACCCCCTCACTCCTGCAGCAGTGATCATAGCTGATTGGGCCAGGGGTGGTGTCTGACAGGGGTCCCTGTAACCTGTGCTGGGTATCCTGGCTCATCAACGTGGGCTCTGTCTCTCTCTGGGATCTGGCACAGGAGACCCCTGGGAAGCCGGGCTGGGAGCAGAGGAGGAGAGCTGCTGCTCAAGGGGACAGGGCCCTTCGGGCACCTCCAGCCACCCGCTTATCCCTCCTGCAGCCTTAGGCCTCCTTGCTGTCCATTCACATTAGATCAGCCCTTTTCATCCAATCCTGTTTCCACACACTCCATACTTTGTTGAACTCGTCTGTTGGGATCCTTCCCAGAAGGCTGTGGGGCGGGACCCTCTCTGGAACGGGGGTCTTAGGACCTACAGTCAAACGAGGTAGTCAGACCATCTCTTTGGGGCCAGTTTTCACACAGGCAGAGAGAAAGTTTGAGTCATAGTTTTAGGTTTTACAGCTGCCTTTGAGCAAAAGGGATCCTGGCTTCCAGGACCTGCCTTGGGGAAGAGGGTTAGCCTTGTGAGAGAATGGCTCTGAGACAGGAGGGCAGGGCTTTTGCTTTTTTTTTTTTTTTTTTTTTTTTTTTTTAGAAAGGTTA